>JAVFBZ010188295.1:0-14754 GCA_032466195.1 Katharina tunicata
TGGAATAACCTCGATTACGGCGTAAAACCCCAATCAAACAAATAACTATACACGGGATGCTGCGGCGCGGGTACGGGCGCTGTTGCTGCTGGGTGTGGTGCGACCGCGGGGCACGGCGTGGGGCCGGACGCGGGGTGTTTACACGGCGCGCTGGATGGCGTGCGAGACGGGACGCGGTGTGGCGTGAGCGTTGGGGTAGAAGGTGTTGTAGGCGCGGTGCTAACGTCCGTCGGTGTGGTGCTGGTAGTGAAATTGGAGCTGGTGCTGGTGGGTGTCCACCACGCCTTGATGGAGAGCCACTCTCGTGGCATATTTAACGCTTTGAATTGTCGAGCCAAGACGTTTCGTCCTCATGCTGGGGTGCGTCGTTCGCAATGGGCGTCGTTGGTCAAATCCACGGACGAACCTCGACGGACGAACATTTGCGTTTGAGAGTCACGGCTTGTTTGAAATGGGTCAGAGTTGTGTTTTGTACTGTCGCAGGCGAGCTTTCTGCCAGGGTTATATTCCCATTTAAAGTGTTTGAAGGTGAAGGAGGTGCTGAGCCTGGTGTGGTCGTGGAGGGTAGTGTCGATGAGTCGCGATGAAGGTTGTGCTTGGGTAGTGGGTGTCGGCTGAGGTGGTTGAGGTGCTGGGACAGCCTGAGCGGGTTTCTTGTATCTGATGTTGATAGGCCAAAAAGCGCTGTATGTTCTGGTGGTACCACGTACTGTTGAATATCCGTCGAAGGTCCGTCGAAGCACCGCTCCCATGTCCTGGTCGAGTGTGTACAAAGCTTTGCGTTCACTAGGTACCGGAAACTGGTGGAGTTGTTGCTGGCGTTGGGCTGTGGCCGTGGTCGTGGCGCCGCGTTGCAAGGCTTCCAATAACCGAGGTTCGACCAAAGTCATCTTTTTGACCGACGTCATGATTCTATGGGCGTTGACCTGTTAACATCGATCTGACAAGACCGATGAGGGGTGCTGCAATAGCACTGAGTAAAAAGCCCCCTCGCTGTACCACGGCGAATTTGCGTTTGAGAGTCACGGCTTGTTTGCAATGGGTCAGAGTTGTGTTTTGTACGGTCGCAGGTGGGCCTTCTGCTAGGGTTACATTCTCATTTAAAGTGTTTTTAGCACATTCGCACTGACACGTCATGAGACGGTTGTCATTTTCACGCGCGTGACACGTCGTTTGCCCAGTACCCGTAGCGTGGGAAGGTATCGCTTCACTCGCGCTGACATGGTGTGTACGGGAATCACACGTCGACTGTTCCGGGTGATGTGCTCTGCAGGGTTTTATACTTTGCGCATGCACACGTGCTGGATGTCACCGGGGATCACAGCTGTGCGTAAACGAAGATGGTCCGGGGTGGTTTACTTCATGTCGATGAGTAAATAGCCGTGCGGTTCACGGGTGGCGTTCTCGAAACTCTCGCGTACAAATTGAGTTTGACCCGGGTACTGTTTGGCAATGTGCGTGATTTTAAACACCAGTAAGTACTGTGCGTTCAAGCTGATGGTTCGATGGCCTTTCCCGCGGTGAAACAAGTTTTGTACCAGGTACAACACACTCACGTTCCGGTGATGGTTTAATAACTACATATGGGATGTTGCGGCGCGGGTACTGGCGCCGATGGTGCTGGGTGTGGTGCGACCGCGGGGCACGGCGCGGGGACAGCCGCCGGATGTTGACACGGTATGCGGCGCGAGAGATGGCGTGGATCGGGTGTCCGTCAAGATCAGGCAGGGTAGGGTGGTGGCTGAGGGTAGGCTGGATGGGTGACGTAGTGGTGGTGGTGGGGTGGCGGACGTGGGCAACCTGAGCAACGTTGGTGGTGAGTTTACTAGTCTTGTAGCGGAGGATCGACGTGATATCGAGCGTGATCGCCATAATCCACAACCAAAGCGTTAGTAAGACGGTCAATCGCTTTTTTCGTGTCGGGGCTCCACAGGATCTGCGAAATGCGATCCATAGCTTGTTGATGACAGGAGGGTGTCGTCTACGACTAACCAACGGTTGTGAGCCAATGTCTTAAATACGCTTTGAAGCTTTCGCTGGAATCCAGGAATTAAACGTTGAGGGCCAGCCCAACCACTTGACCCAATGGTACGTCCTTCGCTGCCGTGTTTCCGTCTTAAGAATCTCTTCTATCTGATAATAATCGTCGAAGTGTGAGGTGTTGTAATTCGGTCTCGTAATACGTACCAGCTATCACCTCGACACCTTTGACTCGAAAATGTTCCGTACTCCCATTGGGTAAGTAGGTTTTTTCAAATCGACCTTTGACTACTGATGCGAACAAAATCCCCCACCTGAAACTGAGCGGGCTTGGGCGTGGTGGTCGCTTCAGACCCGTATAAAGAGCGACGTACGGCCGCTTGCTGGTGCCCTTTGAATACTGCGATGGTACGCCTTGTTGTACCCCACCACCAAGCCTGACACGACGTCGACGTAGCGTCGCGTATTGGCTGCTGTAACATACTTGTACATGCGCCCCTTGAACGTGCGATTAAACCATTCTAACACCGAGGCTTGGCTTCGTTCCAGGTGTGAAAGTAAACGCATCGTGTTTTCGTAAAAAGCCCGCGTTGAGAAATTCCGTCCCTTCGTCTGTCTGCAAGTACATCGGTCGGCGCCCATAGGCGAAAATAGCCTGAAAGGCTTGTATCAGATGTGCATCCGATTTTGTACAAATAGGGACGACTCAGGCGTATTTGGAGAACACATCTATGCAGGTGAGTAGGTAACGGTATCCGCCGTTGTGCATGGCCAAGCTTTGCATGTCCACCAAATCAGTCTGCCATTGACTGTCGATCCCACCGACGATTACATGATTTCGCTGAAAGTGACGACGGGCGGGTCGGTGTAACGTGTAGGTCGGCTGTCTCTTTCACCACTGCTGGACTCGGGATTTTGATACACCTTGATCACGAGCCCCCTTCCCTACGGGCTCCACACAACTGTACGCGGCTGAACTATGGGCCTCATACATAAGGACGTAACATTTGACCGAGCGTCGTCCGCGTTGTCATGCGAGTGGTTTTACGACGTGTCATTCTACACGCACACTAAAGTCAGGAAAATAACACCCCAACACAGACGTGAGGACCCATAACAGACTGAGCACAATCCAAGGCGTGACCACGCGTTTTTTTGGACATCGATTGAGGGGTTCTAAGGTAGGAAAGACGTGGTGCTCGTTATTGTGACGAATGGGGTCAGGGCGGTTTGCTTGATCGCACACGTCTTCTGTTAACTCTTAACGACCTAGATTCACCCGCCCATCCTCAAACATGGTCAATACGACACTTTTGTAGTCTTGGACGGAGGTGACCAGGTGAGCCCAGCGGAGGTTTTCGGGGGTGTTAATCTACACATGACGTGACTGACGTCGAGTGGCACCACCCCGTGACGTACGACCCTTATATCGATCACAACTATTATCGTGTGTACATACGACGAGGCATGTTCAGATGTATGTATTTGATGTGTTTATTGTTTAGCGTCGAGTCTTATATGTGAGTCCGTGTTTCAAACGGTCGGGCGGCTTTTATTTATTTGTATGTAGGTACATTTTTTAAATACCTTTATGTGGGTGGTATTCATGTTTATGTATTGGCGGAGTCGCTACGGTCAGGCTGCCTGAACGATACATCGACACTTCCATAAGGAAAATCAACGATCGTTCAATCACCATCGTGACGGGACAGTAGGTTATGACGCTTGCAACAATAGACTTCAAAGTTAAACATGCCGTGCATGTGGCGGTGAACTAGTAACATGCTGTCTGATGTGCGGACCATCAAACAGCATACGACAACGGTTAAAACTAAGACGTTCACTAAGAAGACCTACATCTAAGAACACACAACAAACAACAATGTTTTCTTCAAATAACATTGTTTTTATTGACTATCGCATCACAATGAAACCATGAAACCTACGCGTTACTGTAGAATGGCCTGTGTTTCCCGTAGTTGTTGGTCTAAAACGTCAGTGTAGAGGCGTTCGAAGATGCAACTGGTTTTCTTCACAGGGTGGCGGTGTACATACACATTCACATTGGGGTCTGGGTGATACCAAGACCTCGAACACGGCGTTGGAATTTGTTCGCAATACGGTTTTCGTTAATATGGAAGGGGGGTAAACCCAGGACTATCGATCACATCCATCGTCATGCAGGTATGCTCGGTCATCCCGGAGATTTTGGCACACCACAGTACTTTTGTCGAAGTGTAAGCAGGATGGGGGTGAGGTATTCATCATACCAGGTCAACCACAAGGTGTTTAGACGCTTCACAATAACTCTATCCAACGGTTGATTTAGGGTTAGCGTGTTGTTCAGTTCGGACGTCGCAGGATGGTTGGCTAGGAAAGTATCCACAGCGTCGATCAGGGCGGTGTTGTAGAGCATCTCCCAGGCCTCTTCGTTCAGGGTCACGCCGAGACGTGAAAGGTAGTGTCGACCACCGACCGCGTACACCATCTATCGCTTGAGATGAATGGAAAAGTGGTTCTGGTAGGTCTGGCTCAGTCGAACATCCCCGGAGAGATCAAAATCCTGTCGAATTTCACGCAGCATAAGCCGCAACTCCTCTTCATCTTCCGTGGGTTGAGAGCTCGAGATGAGCCGCGCTAGATTCAAGACACCTGTTAAAGGAGGGGCGTTGAGTTAAATCTGCCGTGTCAGCATACTCTTCATGGAGGTAGCGAGTGAACTCACCAGAGGTTTCACGACTGTGCTGGTGTTTGTGGTTGGTCGTTCCCGGGAGGTCCACTAGGTTTCCATTTATGTGGTGGTTGGTGGTGGTTGGAGGCGGTTCTGCTGGCGGCATCAGCTAGCTGTCAGACAGGGTCTTTTTTTTCTTGCCCATCCTGGTCGTGTTGTCGTTATTGCTGCGTTTCGGTATAATAGCTAGCTGCTTAGGCTAGAGCTGGCTTGAGAATCAAACTCAAGTGCGGTTTGGTGGTGTTTTTATAGGTTTGGAAGTGGATTGAAATAAAAAAAAACGAACGTGAGATAGAACACATCCCCACTGGTGGTTTTATTTTCCGCGTCACTGATTGGTTCATTTTCTGCGTCGCTGTCCGTTCACGTCACACAACTCCGACACGTTCAATCCTGATTTTGCGCGAAAACACTATCTTCGACAAGCACGGACTTCATTGAAAGCAGTCCTTTTCAAACCACACTCTCAACACATGTTTCGCACGACCAATGACAAGACAACTTTCTGGGCAACACGGACGTCAACGAAAGCACATCTAGCACAGTCTCAATCCTTTTCAACCCTCACGTTCAAGCCATGTTTTCGCACGACGCCAAAAGACATCTTCTGACAAGCACGGACCTCAACGAAAGCACACTTCCCAGTCTCCACGCTTTCAGTCCCTATTCTGTACATAACAGGACATAACACATGTCTCAACTCTCACCCTGTCTTGGTGTGGTCGTATGGTTTTATTGATGCCCTAATAGTCTGTCAAAAAATGCAGCTGCTGGTTCATGATGGGTTTTGTTTTTTCGTGCAGGCGGGACGAGTTTGCCATAATGCTGACAGGCTTGGGTACACGCTGTCGCCAGTGGTTATCGACGTTTCACTGTGGTTTCCTTCTTTCGGATACGTGGTGTGATCGACATCATCGCTACTTTGCGAATTCGTCGGGGTTTGGTCGTTTGTGCTCTCTTTCGGACCCGTGGCGAGGCGGTAGACATCATGGCAACTTTGCGACTTCGCCTAGGTTTAGGCATGCTTCCACATCAGAGACGTCTACTCTCGTCAAAGAGCTTCGTCCTACTAAGACTCAACCCGTCTTTGTATATATATATACTTTTTCTACCACAAGAAAGAAGCACTACAACCCATCACTATGAATTGAAAAAACAACCAAAATAAAAACTAGTCCCATGTATTCCTCGCATCATCAGCAAACTTCTTACACCAAAACAATGAACTCCCTTAACTAATTATTCTAAAACAAATCCTACTCATTAGTATGTGCGTTTTAACATTACACCCTTTTGAGCTAGTTGGAACTGAGTGACCCCAGTCTCAACTTGTTTTTTCTCTATCCCCGTGCAACTTTGTTGCAGACCTTTAAACGCTTAGTGGAACAAAGACATGGTCGCGTAAACATTGTGTCAACACTGTTGCAGTACAGATGTTCGATCAGCACGCGCAAATGTTCCAGGGTTTCAGCCAGTCAGTGCATGTACATGTAAGTGTTCGTGTTTTGAGGTAGAATTGTACTAAATAACGTTAAATGCTGTCTGGATCTAGTCGTCTTGTCAACGCTTTATGGTGCTTGTCTTTCACAGTACAACCTGGTACCGTGGTGTTAGTGGTGCCATTCGAAAGAGCATGCTGAACTCTTTCGTGGTCGTGTCCGGGTATCACTGTGTCATGCTTTATTTTCGCAAGAGCGGGTTTTAAAGAGAAAAAAGAAACACAAGTTGACAAGTTCTTTTCCATGTCGACATGTTCCACCTCGCGTGACTCAGCAACAATCAACAGACAACGTGCTCTTTCAAAGGACCAATCAGCGAGCGTCGCAGTGAATGTCGTTGCGAAAAGCTTCAATCCACCTCCAATCCGATGAAAGGACCTCCAAAACGCATTTGAATTCCATGCTACCTAACTACCAGCCAGCTTTTGAACAACCCACCACTGAGAATGGAGAAAGCCTTGACCAACCTGGAATGGTGCTACGGAGGTATCCACATGCACAACCCAGAGTAATGGGGGACGATAGCGTGTGAGTACAATTGTGGGAGTTATACCCTCTTCCTCTGGGCGAAGGCGGACAAAAAGACCGCCCTATACAAATGTTGTCAAGGGCATTATCATCCGCTCCCAGGCGCCGAGTTGAAGAGTATCCCCTGTTGGAGGTGTTTCCATATCAACCACCTAGCCTCCACAACATGCTACATCCAAGATTGTTGTAAGCGGAAGGCTAGGGAAAGACAGGCCAGATTGAAACCCTTCTCCAGGTAGGCTCTAGGCTCGGCGCCGTTTCAAAGACCACCCAACTTTTCCCGAAAGAGATCTTTCATTTGCATCCCCTTTTTATCATTTTTTCTCTTCGTTTATTTATTTATTTTTCCGAAAAGAGACCCGGTGTGTATCACTGTTGCTATCTAAACTGTATTTGATTTCTTCTTTTCCTCATTCACTGAGCAGACGATCGTGACGTCACACCAACCCTCTCTCCCACACACCGTATCTAACACCCAGCTGCGCAAAAACACATATGTCCTGCGCAAGAGAAGCCCCAACATAACCCGCTACCGCGCATGTTCGCTGACCTGTTGTGACCCTGTGTGACCTGTGACGCCACGTCTGTCGCCCTGCGTACAACCTGTCTTATGCACCGCGCAGCTTGTTTTAATATACCTGTATTAGAGAACAGCCGGAAATATTTATCACGTTGAACTTTAAATTAAATATTGCATGGGGATGTTGATTGTTTTTACTTTACAGGTCAAGTAACATAACATTCTCCTATAAGATATCTTAGATATCCACAAATTTCAAGCCGTCTGTTTCACGAAATAATATGAGGAAATATATTTTTTTACCCGCTTTAAAAAAACAGCTTTACAATGAAATTTTAACTTCAGATGTATCGATAGACATATTTACTTCATATTCATCCTTAAAGACAAAATTGTGCAAAGTTCTGTTATAATGAAATATAGATAGTTGTACGTTTGTCATTTACATTTTAGCATATTTCTCATTGTTATTTAATCATTTAAAGATAATTTTAATCAAGTGAATGTATTGTATATATCTAAATGTATTGTTGTTATTTTCTTTTAAGGTGGCCCAGTTGGACCTGTGTGGTTGAAATTTAAATAAAATAAATAAATAAATGTCGTACTCAAGAGTATTGGCGTACAATATGTTGTTTAATCTTATTCAGATGACAAGCAACCACCAGTCTAAATACAAAAGTTCAGAAAGCTACAGACAGCCTATCGGCAAATTCAAAACATGCCGTCTATGTTCTAGATGTGAAGAGTTTCAACGCGCACATTAATCCTGAAATAAATGATATAAACAAGAACCAGTAGTATTTAACCATGTAAGCGCGGAGTAATAATATATAGGCCTACTGTTCAACTCTGATCCGGAAACTGAAATTTTCAAGTATGCAAAGGACAAGTGTGCGTTATTTTTTGAATTGGTCCCGATTGAAATAAGGCTGTTGGCATTTGGCTTTGCAGAAAAATTAAGTTTCTATTTAATAAAACAACGAAATACGGACAAATCCACAGCTGTGGTTTCGTGCTCCTGAGGCGATCAGTTTATAGTCCGATCAACAGGCATTAGCGGGGTTGATGGCAATTTATAGTGTTATCATATAGGGTGAGTGCTCTTAAACGTTTTGCTTGGTTTGTGAAAATGTCGCAGTGAGGTTTTAAATGGCGTGCTCAAAAGACTGAAATTTTGGCTATCGTACAAAAACTCTGTTGACATGTTTTGTGTGCACAACAACACCAATAAGGTTACTTTAACCCTCATTAGATTGTTTGTCATTTTTTGTTATTTAATTCCTGAACTATTATGATTTTTGCCACAGATGTATAAATAGACCTGTCCTTGTTCGAATCCCGGTGATCTCGTTCGAATCCAAATTTCTTACATTTGTATTCATCTCTGATAAATAATCCAACTATGAAATATCAAGCCATTTTTTACGTTAAAGTTTATTAAGCACAAAAAATAAGTTAACCTCATGGTGATGCTACTTATTATTAAAAATCGCCGACTTTAAATCAAGATTTGATTTGATTTGATTTAAATAATAGGAGCAAAAAAAATATACGTTCGGGCGAAGCTTCTCTAACATCATTCCTATATATATTTTTATCAAGAATAATCACACTGGCACAGGGATATCGACTAATTAAAGCCGATAAATCATTTCATGTTCTAGGTAAATATATATATATAACCTTGAACCCGATAAAGGCTCCAGGGTAGACATCATTCCATTGGTATTACAATATGATCAGCCTATCACCAGGTTCGCAACTCTCCTAATACAGGAATATCAAAACCTTGTACCGAAAATGATGAAGCCTCTATCACAGAGACCTTTCATAGCGTACAAGAAGAACAAATATGTCAAGGACCTCTTGGTTAAGACGAAACTCCCTTCTGTATCAGATAACACTTAACTGCCTTCATCTTTATTTGGTAGACTAAGGCGTTTACTACTAACTCTAAATGATGCATTTTTCAGGTTGTGTTTATTATCACCTATACCTAATATCAATATGTGTTACATATTCGCCACATATTTATCTTCACAATATACATGTTACATTGTCTTTTCTCCAGATGCGCCAATAGGTTATCCAGAACAACTCGAGATTCAAGCCTATCTAGAAACTTGTCTCTGAGAATTGATCTAGAACATGAGATTATGTATCGTTTTTAATTAGTCGATATCCCTTTGCCAGTGTGATTACTCTTTATAAAAAATATATATATACATGTATCAGTATGAATGTATCTCAGTCATATATGTGTATTAGTATATAATAATGCCATTCAATACGTCCAGTAGCTTTGACGCCCGCTGTTAGAACGCCGTAATGCCTGGTGATAACGCCCGTCTGTTAAAATCGCCTTTAACATGCAACAAAACGTCGATTTGCTAGTCTGTCCAATACATTTTTAAAAAATCCAATTATTTTAGGTTATCAATAAAACTGATAAAAGAAAAGTTTTGTTTTTTATGTTTGTAACCCTATACATACATTACTGCAACATGCTTGGTGAAGGCGATAAAGTGTTGTCGTGTGAACACCGGTCACCACCAGCTGAGAACTAATCGCATATGCAGTTGAATAAATTTCTGATTTATAAGGCCCTATAACAGCGATATTTAACGGGGGAGATTTGACTCTACTTTCGGTAACTACAGAACTGTGCCATGCTTAACATTGCAATCCCCGCATCGTATACGTTATGAACCAGCATTAGGATTTGTGCACCCCCTTAAAACATTCAGCAGAAGAGTTCCGGGAGAGAAGAGATAATTTTTTTTCATACACTTTTGAAAGGGCGAACTTTGCAAAATTAATACATAAATAGTAGAGGGATTTTTTAGTGGTTCTTAACCTATAGGGCGAAGCGAAGCACAGATTTGGAACTTAACGTTTTATTCAATACGTATTATCCATTTTCTCCAATTCTTAGTAGTTTTTCTTATCATAATATATTATATTTGAAGAAACCTAAGCTTATATAAAGGAGCAACGGTCTATCTCTGCTGTGTTATCTCACAAGCCATGCGTGCCTCGGTTTTGATATTTAGATAAGCACTACTCCAACATGCGTACAAAGCAAATACGCGTTATGAGCATGCGCGGATGGGGATGCAACTTCTGGATACTTAAAAACATCTGTTGGACAGCTACGACTTATATATATTTTTTGTATAACAAAGGGAATGTTTCGAGAAAAAAAAATGTGTCGACCATCAGCTAGGAAGCCCTTACAAACAAATGAATAGGAGTTTGTGGATTGGGCTGATATCGAATCTGATTTCATACAAAAAATCGCCGACATGAGCGTAGAAGATGACGAAATTGCTCTTGAAAACTATTTTAAAAGTTATAGAAATGCGTACGGAAATCCAGCTGGAAGCTTTACGTTGAAAAGCTATCCACGTATAAGGAATGCTTGAAATCTTTTAAAACAATTTACCGGATTTACATATTCAATTTAAGAACCATAATATACAAGCCGATGTCTATAAAAATAAAATGTATTTTACTATATCTTGTTTGAGTGGCATTTAGAAGCTGGGTAAATGTCTTAATGATATTCACATGTAAAACCAGTGACATATAGGTACTCAAATATATTCTAGAGATGAATTAAGGTGCGAAAATTGAACTAACAATTATCACACATGTAAGTATCTGACACTGACATTCGTGACAACATGGCACTTGGTCACATATCTTAAAGTCACATACGCACCCGAATTTGTATTTTTCAACTAATTCCGTTTGCTTTGATTTTTACAAGATTTGATGTTTGTTCATTAATTAAAACAGTCACGTTAAAATCAAAATTATTCATTGGGTACAAAGCTAGGAGAAATATAGCAGTTATTCGAATTTAACGGAAAGAGGGCTGGCCATATTTGCATAGACTTTGATCCAGCCGCGGTGAATGACCTTGTTTGTAATGAGCCAACATTTTGAACCGTGTAATGGGTGTGGCTAACACGGTTGAGTCGGAGTGACGTCGGTACATCAAAATGTGTCTGAGATGTGACAGCAGATTGACACATTTCCAATTAAAATTTCTGACCGAATTTTCAGTTGGTTTGTTGCTTTTAGACTACCTTTACCTTCAAATCTAGGGGTAGAATTAACGGAATGCCTCTGACTTTTACTTTTTGATAAAAGTATATATAATTCATGTGATTATGTGAAAACACAAAATACAGAATTTTTGGTGCGTTATATTGTCAATATAGTGGGGGGAAAATGTGGAGAGAGTGGAGAGATTAAAGCAATGTACCAGTCCAATAAATAGGTGACCATAATCTAAACCATGCAGTGTACTAGTCTATAACGTTGGCCAGAACGTATCAAATTTAATTTTTTATGTCAACTTTCAAACGTGTATACGTGTATTTTAACTTAAAACTGATATAATTGTTATTAAAATAGTTCTACTACACGAAGAAACATCAGAAATCTGCAATTTATTATAAATTGAACCAGATAAAAATCTTACTTGCTGACAGTTCAAAAATAAGAAGAGGTTATTTCAAACCACACAGCGATAGTCTCTATGAAATCCGTATGAGAATTTCTACTCAAGGTAGCCAAAACAAATTTTACGGAGAAAAACCACTTTCGAGACTGCAGTAGATTCATTCTTAAACATTCATATAGAACGAATTTTAATTCACACAACATGACAATTGTTAGTTACAAAAATATTTTTAGAAAATTAGTGCGAGGTGTATCCATCAACAAAGCCAAGATTCGCCCAACTAAAACTCCACTACTAGGGACTATAGACACTGATAGAACGCGTACAAAAATCCAACACTGAGCATATATGACAGTAAAACTTCTTTGTATAAGCACATTCAATATCAATATTTGTTCAGAAAAACAGCAAATCATTATGAATGGTATAGACAAAATCTGATCGATAAATGGACCTTTGTAGAGCGTGAGAGATTGTTATCCCTGTTGTCAGTACACCCGTGTGAAGATTGATCTCGTGAAATCACGCCGAGGCGCGGATATCGCGTTATGTACTTCCCGTTTCTGATGCTTTCAATATAAGTCCTTGCCTTCAGTTTCAAAAACCCGCTCTGCGGCAGTAATTACAAAACAAAATTCGAACCATTGAGGGAGATTTTCGCATTTGGCCGCCAACTTTCTACTCTCGTTGACAAATAAAATTACATTTTAAATGCAACCAAGTTATTTTTGATACATGAAATGTCTCAGAGTTCAATTTTGTTAAACAGAATTGAAAATCACTTAATTAGGCAAGATAAAACCGGAAAATGCCAAAACTTAAAGTTACACATTTTTGTTCAGTGCCGGTACTGTTCTGTATTGTTAAATACGGATTACGTAGTAGACTAAAAACGGATACAGAACTCTTCATCTATACTTTCGGATGTTTTCACGAGACATCAGGGTATTTTGGTCGCAGATTTTAGATTTGACCTGTTACTGCATATAAGTATGAATTTTGTCTTTCGCTTGATAGACAACTGACTTGATAGACAACTGATGAGACAGTTGTTCTATTTTATGATCTTCTGTTTTCAATTATTGAGGAAGGTGTGCCAAAAGTAAAATTATCCACGAGAAAGTTTGCTCTGTGGTACGACGCCGCAGACTTAATATGTCTGCTGCGCAAAACGGAATCGCAGTATATAAAAAAACAAAAAAGGCCTAATCAAACGTGAGGATTTTTCAAAGTCACGTGCCGAATTCCATCGTGCCAGTAAAGTAAAATATAAAAATTATTTAGAAATGTTACAATCAGATATGGCAAAGAATCCTAAGCGCTTCTGGAGTTTTGTAAAACAAAAAGTCAAAATTGTACTATAAATGTTTTTTAAGTCACTTTATAGCAATTTTTTCAAACATTCAAACGCTTTTTATGTTTTAAAAGCGGCATTTCTATGACCGCTTATTATATGATGACCTTTGTGAATATTTCCATTTACAACCTTTATATAAACGCCGAAAGTACCTAGATTTAATGTTTATTTATAATTGTGTAAATAGTATATGTGATTGTCCAAATATTTTGTATTAACTGAATTTTAATGTACCACAGAGACAGACAAGACATCCATTCATTTTTGGAATGCCAGCCAGCAGAATAAATCTTTACAAGTATTATGCTGTAGATAGATCTATGGACGAATTCAATGAAGCTTATCAAAAACATTCCTCTATTTATTTTTCACTTAGTAAAGGTGCTTTTAAAAATATTGTCAGATCATTTAGTTTTAACTCAAAGCGAATAGAATGTCTTGACTGTGATAAACCAATTTAAATTATTTTACATTATTACTTATTCACTCGTTTATTTATTTATTTATTTATTTTTTCAAAACTTTTACATGTAAATAGCTTTCTTTGTCATATACAATATTTTATACATACACGTATTTATATAAATATTTGTATTCTTGTATTATTATGTTTTATGCACTATGAAACCTGTAAATGGGTCTTATGTCCGTTGGTCATCCTCGAAATAAACAATAAACAATGAGCAAGCTGTAATTTAAAGGTAATAAATAAGCTGCACTTGCCTGCCGTCTGTCCTGTTGTATGTGTATCCAGATAATGATCCCGGCAATAGTGCCTCTTCCCTAAAAACCCAGTAAACGGTTGTCTGTCACGGCTTATAAATCCTTTACTTATACCATGGAAGTAGAGCAGAGGGAATAACAGTTCCCGTTGCCAGGTGGGATAGGCAGGTGGAATGATTTAGTCCGTTGGCGCATACAGTCCGTTAACGTATACGTACATTTGACTATACGCATGGAATTAAAGCAGAAGGAATAAAAGTTCCCGTTGCCAGGTGGGTTAGGCAGGTGGAATGGTTTAGTCCGTTGGCGCATACAGTCCGTTAACGTATACGTACATTTGAGTATATGCATGGAAGTAAAGCAGAAGGAATAATATCTTCACCATTTCAAAATGTACAATGTACGCTACCGACGCATCCCGAAAAGAATGAATAGGTACACGTTAGTTCATTTTCATGACATGGTAAAGTATAGAATTCTTAAAAACAAAACTATTAAAATGTTTTACTGAATAGAAAGGAGCATTATTGTGTTTGTAATACACACACATAGGTCGGTATTGCTAATTATCAGTGTTTTATAAGCAATATTTCAGCCTTGGTTTAAAAAGGGAGATCGAGGTTGTGTTTTTTTAATTCCCGCGTCAACTTATTCCAATCCCAGGTGTGGAAATACGTATTGAGTAATAGAAGAGGCTAGGTTTAGAGTAAGGTTTCTTGTTGGATAATAACGGACGTTGGATTGTTTCAAGAAGAGTAATCGAAACCTTTTTGGATATATGATTGCGGAACAGCAAGATAGAGGAACAGTCAAGGTGTGTGATCTGAGCTCTCAAACAACGAGGCGGATGAATTGAATTATAGCATATCCCTGATAGCAAGTCTACTTCAAAAGTATTTACTACACGCAAGTGAACTCTAGATAATTTCATTTGTGAAT
>JAVFBZ010188318.1:0-14748 GCA_032466195.1 Katharina tunicata
CGAGAACATTACCACATACTTGTACCAACTTTAACTGTGCTACCCCCAACAATTACTGAATTATCCCGCTTTGTATTAAAGCGATAATTCTATTAATAATTCGCCAATGCGTTTCTTTTTTGACAGAGTATATATATATCGACTTAGTCGATGGGTTGTCCTTAAATTGGGCATCCTTCATTCATTCTTCACGCAGTTGGGAATTATAATGAATCAGAAAATCCCAGAGAAGATGAACGATTTGCTGGTGATGATACACCAATACAATCGGCCGGTTCTAGAGAAAGATTAGTTTTCAAATGAACACATCACTGGAATGTTTTCTGCGAATGATGGTATGTGTGGTAAGAAATTATGTCATTAGAGGGTGTTATCCCACAATAGGAAAATTACTCACATAACGATCATTTTCTGAGGAATATAAAATCGCCTTAGAAAATGCTGCTTGGTATATATATTTAATAAAGGAATACATATTTAAACAATCTTTATTTTAAGCTCTTATAAGGAAATACAACATGGATAAAACAAACTATGAATACTGCTTTTAGATATTGTTCATATAAAGAGTAAATATGTCTTTAATACTTTTCTAGGTCGTATATATGTTTAATAGTACAACTATATAGTTAATAGCAATTCTACAGTTAGCTAAAATGGAACTATATAAACCTGAGTAGATCTAGGAGAATGGATATAGGAATTCATTTCTCGACTTTCTCTCGGGTCCACTTACAAAACCAAGACCAGCATGTAAAGATCGCCAGATCCTAAATGACAGTTGTCAGGATACATACACTTTTCTCGCCAGATCCTAAATGACAGTTGATTGATTTGCCGAACGTATGTGAGTTTTGACAGGACATTTAGTACTGCCATTTTGTGCACAACACACCACCATGCTTAATAACATCTTCGTGAAAAACAAATAACTGAGGTATTTATATTTTAAGTGAATACATAAGACATTTACACGTTTGGACTATGCGTTTCGTTTAATAAAGGGCTTACATTAGATACGTCAAAAGTTTGGATGGGGGGATTTTCCAAAAATCAAAATATGAGACGTTTAATGTATTTCAATAAATGTCCGTCATAGAGACATGTTCCTATCCATCTTTATAACACAAATCAACCAGACCATAGTAAGACAACACCCACCACACTAAATCCCCCCTTAACTAAGTCCAAGGACTTTGTGAAAAACTTTATTTTATCTTAAAGGTGTCCTTGGACCGTCGACGCTAGACGATGGCACTTCAATCTCGATCTGGCCTGTCATGTCGGGTAACTCTAAAGTGTCCAGGCTGGCGTTAATAGTCTTCACACCAGGTTTCTTGGGTGTTAGGGAAACCGTCTCGTTGAATGTACCCATAGGCGGAATCGTTCTGAAAAACGAATCAAAATAAGTTGTACACATAGCCGTCCGAAAGTTTATATTATTCATATATTACACTTAAATACAATTTACAATATTACACAGAAGTCCTTAAAATGTTCTAAAGAAAAGAAAACTAAACAAAAATTGTTGGACTTACAGATATCAACAATGTGTGGGTCATGAGATTACATATCGTGAATTCCTTAAAAACTCTTATTGCAGGTCATTCATTTATTTTATATTCTTGCAACTCTTCCTGCGTTAGAGATTTTTTTTGGTTTTACGTCGCACTGGTTATTTGACTCATATCACGGCGTACCAGCCAAATGGATGAAGTAAGTCATGCACATTCAACGACATTAGCAACAAGCGGGACATAGATAGGACGTAAAGCAGGACACCAGAACAAATCAGCATCTTGGTGGCGATTACTTGAGGAACCTCACACCCACCCCTTCCAGAGGAGGAAATCCAGGGTGTGGAATCTCCATCCTACCCCTCCAGGAGAGGTAACCCAGGGTGTGGAATCTCCATCCTACCCCTCCAGGAGAGGAAACCCAGGGTGTAGAATCTCCCACCCACACCTCCAGGAGAGAACACCCAGGGTGAGGAACCTCCCACCCACCCCCTCCAGGAGAGGAAACCTATGGTGTGGAATCTCCCACCCACCCCTCCAGGAGAGGAAACCCAGGGTGTGGAATCTCCCACCCACCCCTCCAGGAGAGGAAACCCAGGGTGAGGAATCTCCCACCCACCCCTCCTGGAGAGGAAACCCAGGCTGCTGAATCTCCCACCCACCCCCTCCAGGAGAGGAAACCCAGGGTGAGGAATCTCAATTTTCCAAAGATTGCTTTTTTTAATGTTTCATTGGGGCTTTACATTGTCCTTAAGGTTATTTCACTGATATCCCGGCGTGTCAGCCCAATAGGTGGAGGAAACTCTTACACGCTCACAACACAGAAAATGACGCAATACATTTACAGGACAAAATACTTAACTCGGCAAGAGAGCACCAGGGCACAGAGGGATGCCACCCGCATTTTCCATGAGTTTGAAGACACGAATACATGAAATCACCGCCCCAGTGACCTCACTCTTTGCTAATGAGCGTGGCAAGCATACATATTCGATATATAAAGACCACAGACTCACGTTTGTTTTGGTTTGATGACTTTTCCGTTAGCTCTTATTCCGGGTCCTTCTAGTCTCAAAGATAAGCCTGTGAGGGGAATGGTTAGAGGGTTGGTCACCTTCAGGGTAACATCAAACGGCTCGTCCACTTTGAAAGGTCCAGTAGACTGAAAACAAACAGATAACACTAAAACACTCAGTATAACATGTAAGTTATCGTCACTAGCCAATCCCTTGAGAGTTGTCCCCCCTGAAGTAACTCGTGGCGCCAGATAGCGACTCGCATGTGAGTAGCGCCATCCCAGACCACGGGAGACAACTGTACAAGTTCTGAAAATCTTTTGTTACCACTGTGTATATTTTATGTGCACTTCGTTCAATTAGTACCAGATTATATATCTCACGCCGTAACAACAATCCCTTGATTTAGACAGAATTGCTATTGGTTACACCACACCTTGCTGTCAGAAACCATGGAATGGTACCATTCTTGCGGGCCCCCAATGCATCAATACCACCATGCTATTAATTTAATCAAAACTAATATTTCGTTAGCGGTTTAAAATGTTGCAGTTAAATTGGCTTGGTATTTTGCTTAGCGTGTCTGTTGGTTTTCGAGGAATCGGAGACCTTTTCGTCAGGCAACTGAGGGGATTCTTCGACATTTAAGGCCATCGGTAAATAAACCGACACCAGGATTGATAATGGCATTGCCTGTTTGAAAATTGATCCAGTCTTACCGTGACTTCAATGTCTGGGTGATCGAATGTGAAGACATCCTCCCCTATAAAACTCTCTCCTTTTTCCTTGCTCTTTCCCATCACCTCTATCTGCATGCTGTCCTCACCCTTCAGTTTGTCTAGATACTCCTTGGCGGTCAACTCAACAGATAACTTCAGGGCTAAAGAAAACAGGGAGTAGGACTAGTTTATATTTGCTCAGCGTTCAACTCAACAGATAATTTCAGGGCTAAAGGAAACAGGGAGTAGGACTACAGATTATATTTGCTCAGCGTTCAATTCAACAGATAACTTCAGGGCTAAAGAAAACCGGGAGTAGGACTAGGTTATATTGGCTCAGCGGTCAACTCAACAGATAATTTCAGGGCTAAAGAAAACAGGGAGTAGGACTAGCTTATGTTGCGCCAGCGCTTAACTCAATAGATAACCTCAGGGCTTAAGAAAACAGGGAGTAGGACTAGCTTATATTGCCTCAGCGGTCAACTCAACATATACTTTCAGGGGCTAAAGAAAACAGGGAGAAGGACTAGTTTACATTTGCTCAGCGTTAAACTCAACAGATAATTTCAGGGCTAAAGGAAACAGGGAGTAGGACTATAGGTTATATTGCCTCAGCGTTCAATTCAACAGATAATTTCAGGGCTAAAAAAAAAACAGGGAGTAGGACTAGCTTATATTGCCTCAGAGGTCAACACAACAGATAACTTTCAGGGCTAAAGAAAACAGGGATTAGGATTAGCTTATGTATTGGATGACGTGAATTGAATTAGAACTGAAAGACGACATAGGTTAACGGAGTAAGACCGCGGTTCACTACTCAACGGAGTAGGCAATATCTATGTTAATAATGTGTTTCATATTGTCAAATTACACAGGCATACTCAGTATAGGCCGTGGTCATTATAGTAAATTGCTCCCGTGTTGGTGACAACTTTTTGGTATATTGGTGTACAGCTTTCTGTTGAGTCCAAAAAATAAAAAAATCAACAAACAAAAAAACAATGAAAACGTTTATCTGCAAACTAATTCTGGAACATTAACATAAAAGCTCTCTGTGGAAGGAGAATGAAGCGTTGTAGGCCTAACCAATAAACAAAGAAGTCGCCATCCATAGGAGTTAGTATAACTAATGTAAGCTAATACAGAATTTGATAAATATCGGTGTAAAACAGTTACAGTAATACGTTTTTAAAACAGTGTGGCCTTCTTAACATACTTCTTTATTTGTTTGATTGGGGACTTAGTCATACTAAAGTTATTTATTTCACTCATATGGCGATGTGGTACTACAATAGAAGAAAAGACACCCCTCTACGAAGTTGCAATAAGCAAGACATCACAAGACATTTACAGACAAAAAACAGAACGAAGCAATAAATTGGCTTCCTAATGTCCCTCCGACCAGAGCGAGACCACTGAAACAAGTCTCCAGGTATCTCCCGCAAAATGCCCGCAAAATCATACTGAAATATTAACTATCATTAACTACAAAGTAGTGAATGTACTATCTTACTTTCTCCAGATTTGATGGTCTGTTCTTTAAAATTCACGGACTTGACAGTATCCAAGACTTAGGTATCTCCCGCAAAATGCCCGCAAAATGCCCGCAAAATCATACTGAAATATTAACTATCATTAACTACAAAGTAGTGAATGTACTATCTTACTTTCTCCAGATTTGATGGTCTGTTCTTTAAAATTCACGGACTTGACAGTATCCAAGACTTGGCCTGTGTATTTCACCATGCTCATGGTTACAACCACATCCAACGTCCGTACTGATTGGCACACGTTATGCAGACCACACGTGAAGGCCACGGTGGAGCCCACCATGACTGTCTGAAGATCGTCCATCGCCACAAGAATCTCCTGAAATCAAATTGACGTTCACAGCGCACGATTAGCACACTTATAATGATTATCAGACAAGCATGCCACAGCCGTACTCAAATTAGCAAACAACACAAGGTCATTTACTGGAAGTATGATGGAAGTTTAATAGAATATAATGTGAACCCCTGTCAGTGGAGTATATGCTATCAGGGACTGGTCTATAACTGGGAGGTATAACATGGACTGTATGATAATACGCTTATTCACTAACACCCGCAATTAAATACGCACATACATATTTGTTAAACCAGTGTCAAATTTGATTATTTTGTGGCAAATTATTACTTCATTTTGTTATTTGTTTAAGCTGAGCTAATACTTTACGATTATGAAAAAAGCCATTTCCTGTCTAAACCCTGTCGAAGTGCACTATGCCCTAGGAACAGAAAACCCCCCAATATATCCCTAGCTACGTGTGACATAATCAACAACATCTTGAAACGTTGGCATAGAGTCCACCAAATATCCAAAATAACAATCCCGCCAAGTTTCGTGCCGATTTTATTGACACAGCCTTAGAATTTGACGACAAGGGACTCTCGTTATATTTAATATAAAACATCATGCCCAGCAAGTGGTTAGAACACTGTGAAATTCAAAGAATAAAGATTATTTTATTAATCTCGTTTTCAGTCTTTCAAAACGAGACCATTAAGCGATATTAAGCGATTTGGCCGGATTGTATACTGTCATGGGCTTTATTGTGCATAAAGCAGTTTGGCCGGATTGTATACTGTCGTGGAGTTAATTGTGTATCAATCAGTTTAACCGGATTGTATACTGTCGTGAAGTTAATTGTGCTTAAAGCAGTTTGGCCGGATTGTATACTGTCGAGGAGTTCATTGTGCATAGATCAGTCTGGTGGGATTGTTTACCGTCGTGGGGTCTATTGTGTATAGATCAGTTTGGCTAGATTGTGTACTGTGTACGTGGTTTATTGTGCATAAAACAGTTTGGTCGGATACTGCCGTGTGGTTTATTGTGTATTAAGCAGTTTGGCCAGATTGTATACTGTCATGGTGTTTATTGTGTATAGATCAGTTTGGTAAGATTATGTACTGTTTCTGTGGTTTATTGTGCATAAAGTAGTTTGGCCGGATTGTATACTGTCGTGGGGTTTATTATGCATAGAGCCGTTTGGCCGGATTGTATACTGTCGTGGTGTTTATTATGCATAGAGCCGTTTGGCCGGATTGTATACTGTCGTGGGGTTTATTGTGTATAAAGCAGTTTGGACGGATTGTATACTGTCGTTGTGTTTATTGTACATAAAGCCGTTTGGCCGGATTGTATACTGTCGTGGTGTTTATTGTGTATAGATCAGTTTGGCCGGATACTGTCGTGGTGTTTATTGTGTATAGATAAGTTTGGCCGGAAACTGTCGTGTGGTTTATTGTGTATTGATAAGTTTGGCCGGATACTGTCGTGGTGTTTATTGTGTATAGATAAGTTTGGCCGGATACTGTCGTGGTGTTTATTGTGTATAGATAAGTTTGGCCGGATTGTGTACTGTCCATGTGGTTTATTGTGCATAAAGTAGTTTGGCCGGATTGTGTACTGTTGCGGTGTTTATTGTACATAGAGCCGTTTGGCCGGATTGTATACTGTCGTTGTGTTTATTGTACATAGAGCCATTTGGCCGGATTGTGTACTGTCGTGGGGTTTATTGTCCATAAAGCAGTTTGGCCGGATTGTATAATGTGGTGAGGTTTATTTTGAATAAAACAGTTTGGCCGGACTGTATATTGTCGTGGGGTTTATTGTGTATAGATGAGTTTGACAAAAACATGACTAAGGTGGATTTTCAACTTCTTGGTATATTGATATAAGCGACGTTTCGGCCTAGATGATAACACCGTTTTCTAGCAATGAATAAAATAGTATTGCTTGTATACTGTCATGGATTTTGTTGTAGATAATGCAGTTTGGCCGTTTTGTATACTGTCAAGCGAATTGTCGTGTATAAAGCAGTTTGCCTGGATTGTATACTGTCATGGTGTTAATGTGTATAGAGTAGTCTGGCCGGATTGTGTACTGTCATGGGTTTTAATGTATAGAGCAGTTTGCCCGGATTATATACTGCCATGTGTTTTATTGTGTATAGAGCCGCTTGACTGGATTGTATACTGTCATGGGGTTAATGTGTATAGAATAGTTTGATCAGATTGTATACTGTCACGGGGTTTTGTGTATAAAGCAGATTGGAAGGATTGTATACTGTCATGGGTTTTATTGTGTATAGAGCCGTTTGACTGGATTGTATACTGTCATAGGTTTTATTGTCTATAAAGTAAGATGGCCGGATTGTATACTGCCATGGGTTTTATTGTTTATAGAGTACAATATATTGTTGGAATTGGATTTTTTCCCATTTTCAGAAATAAAGAACTAGATAGTTTATTTCGTTACCTGATCACCGAGTGAAAAGTTAGCATTTGAACCTATGAACCTGGCCACTGTTTCTTGAACCCTCGCTTCTTCTTTTGAACCTGAAACGTTGACGGTGATTTAATTACTTCAATTGCCTCAAATACCTAGTCCAAAAGGAGATAATAGTATTATTATTATCTAATATTAAAACAACAAGAAATATTTGAAGATTTACGGAATTTTAGTTGAGTTCCACAGAAGCGTACAAGTTGGTTATCTATGATGAGACGGCTCTGAGCAAGAGGACAGACTATGTAACAAGTGACTTACCATCCACGTGTTTGTATTCGTTGGTTATGTCCAGTCGATCAATGTGGTCGCCTCCCCATGTATGTCGTAATGCTTTTCCGGTTGGCTTTTTGGTTGAAATTTTCCTACCTACTCTATAAGGAAACAATAAATAGAACTCTTGTGTGGCAGGTTATTAACACTTATTCAACTTGTTATTCACAATATGCTTTAAAACGACCATAGCGTAATATTTATTTGAAATTGTGGTGACTTGTAGAATGGTCAGATGGCCATGGTCAGGTAACTTTTGTCAATTCTAATATTTTGCATGGGCCAAATTTCAAAATATATTTTTTCAAGCTCTTTTGAAACTGGACAAATCTGGGCTCTATTCCGTTTATGGTACTTTTTGTGCCGTTATAACTGACGGAGCTTTACATCAGCCCAGTCAACGGGTATAAATGCAGTAATTCGTTTTGACTCAATATTACTGTATTTAAAATGCCATCACAAAGAGATCTTTTTTGTTCGGAATTACAAAACTTGTGTATCATGTTTAACTCTAATGTTGAATTACAGGCGATTACCCCTTTCAGACAAAGCATGCAGAGTTTGTTGACCTACTTTTTACGATCCACGCTGGCAACTCTTGTCTCAAACTCCATAACCTCATGGTGAACGACGTTCCCGTTGACTTCAGCGAACACGAAGGTGGCGTCGTGGGGCAGCCAGAGGTGTCCACGCTTCACTGCAGCCAGAGGACATGGGCCACATTGGAACACACCTGCACAGAAATTATACCTATGTCTGTAATGGGATATTTATTTGGAAAGCTTCTGTCGGTGATATATATTTCCTGATGCACCTATATGAATCATAAGCCAATTAATCCTTTGTCTGCTGTAGTATCATGTATGACGTTCACTCCTTTGTCTGCTGTAGTATCATGTAAGACGTTCACTCCTTTGTCTACTGTAGTATCATGTATGACGTTCACTCCTTTGTCTACTGTAGTATCATGTATGACGTTCACTCCTTTGTCTACTGTAGTATCATGTATGACGTTCACAATCTTTTACTTTAGGTCCAGGTTTTTTGTGTCTTTGTTTGTATAAGAATTATGGGCTACAATGTTTAAATTCTTTTTACAAAATGACCAATTATCTACATATTGCAAAACAAAACTGTTCATTCCTTTTGAATCATCCTTGGTGGAGTTTCCGAATGACAGCTCCGCACAGAATGGTCTAGAAATAATGGTAGGTAGATAGAATAGTGCAGAATAAGAACGGTTTGTAGATGGCACTGTTTGCAGAAATAGTGGCGTGTGCAAAGAACAGCGTGTAAAAGGAATGGTGTATTAAAGGAAGAGTGTGAAGAAATAATGATTTCGACAGAATGGTGCATAGATAGAATGGTGTGGAAGAAATAGTGTGTAGAAGGAATTGTGTATAGAAGGAATGGTGTGGAAAGTGTTGTGTGGAAGGAATGCTGTGAACAAAGAAAAGGTTATGGAAGAAATAGAGTGAAGAAAGAATGGTGTGTAGAAATAATGGTGTGAACGAAATGGTGCCCGTAGGAATGGTGTTGGAAAAATGGTGTGAGAAAGGAACATGCGTGTGAAGAATGGTGTGAGAAAGGAACACGTGTGGGAAGAATGGTGTGAAGAAGGAACACGTGTGGGAAGAATGGTGAGAAGAAGGAACACGTGTGGGAAGAATGGTGTGAAGAAGGAACACGTGTGGGAAGAATGGTGTGAAGAAGGAACACGTGTGGGAGGAAAAGTGGGAAGAAGGAACACGTGTGGGAAGAATGGTGTGAAGAAGGAACATGTGTGGGAAATGGTTTGCATATGGATTGTGTGTAGAAAGAAAGATATGTAGAAAGGTTGATGTGAGGAAGAATGGGTTTGTAGAAATGGCAGTCGTGTAATGGCGTGTGGTACATTAGGGCGATGTGTTTGTTCTTACCGCCGCTGTGTTCCTGCGGTGTGGCATCGATGACCTGCCAGCCGTCATAACCGTGTGGAAGATCAGGACGTTTACAGATGATCTCGTTCCAAACGTGGAAGTTCCTGGTTAGAGAAACAATAGAACAGATGACTCGTCAGTTTCAAATTGAAATGAAGTTGTTTTTTTCGTCAACAATAAATAGATTTTTATTGTTCAACCAGAGTGAATGAAAATCGTAAGGAACTGGTTCGCCTATCCCATTGCTTACAAGTAACACGATCAAATCCGAACATCACATGTCGTGCGATGTGTACATCATTTTCTCAACCAATTAATGGCAGTTTACACGATGCTTCCAAGCACCGATCTGCTTTTCTCCTGACAGCCGTATTTTGGCTGTATTCCCAAGGAGTTGTTTTGGACGGATAGTAGAAGCTATCTTTATTTTCCTAATTGTGAAAGCCATTGTTGATTTGGAACTGGAAAGACCCTGACAGCAATGTAATATATGCCACCTTGCTATTGGTTGAACGCATGAATATTCCTTATGTTTCGTATATATATTTGACCTCCGTCACGGAGTGGTCTAGAGCGCACACTTCTAGAGTGTACACGTCTGTCCCACACATCTACCTCACCTCTAAGTTCGCGAGTTCAAGCACTCGCTTTGGCGTGTATCTTTGATATGTGGGTTGGTCTGCCAGCTACCAGCGAAATATAGACAATATATACATTTTTATGTGTGTACGTAATATATTTTTGTCAAGAGTAATCACACGGGCACAGGGATATCGACTAACTAAAGTCGATTAAAAATCTCATGTTCTAGATCAATTCTCAGAGACAAGTTTCTATATAGACCTAAATCTCGAGTTGTTCTCGAGAAAAAGCAATACATGTAACACGTTATATATGTTACGTTAATATGTATTTGTCAGTGTTTTTTTATTATTATTATTTTATATATTTTTTAAGAGTAATCCCACAGGCTCAGCGGTATCGACTAATTAAAACCAATATATCATCTCATGCTCTACATAAACTCTCAGAGACAAGTTTCTGGATAGATCTTGATCTCGAGTTACATCAAGAAAAGGTAATAGGAGGTGGGTGGTGGAGAACATATGTGGTGAATATATAGCACGCACAGATATCTAGGTACATGTTAATACAATTTGAAAAGAATACCATGTATCATCTAAAAAGCCACGATAAGACAAGAGCCTGTTTTCATATGGGTAGACTTTTGACAACGGGTTTAAGACCTGATGTAAAGACAGACCTTGAGTACTCTTTACCGAATTCTTCCTGCATTTTCTGAAGAAGTGCACTGGCTTAACATACCTCAGCAAGTTCGGGTCGCTCTCGTGACAGTTATACTTATCTCAGTTATAAAGTTAAATTAGACATCTTGTCATGAATATATAAAACGGCAATTGTCAAAAGTTCCCACCATATAGAATCTCCACCCATTCCTTGAAGATCCTCTCTTTTTCCGCTCACCATCTTAAAGTACTTATCAATGGTGGCCGAGGCGTCTGTGTCATGGGCACTCTCAAAGTTCGTCACACTTCGGCAAGGTAACCCAATCGCTCGACAAACTGGGAGGGGAAAATGACAAATATCAACATGGCACACTTTCTTAGGGTCAAACTTGAGATATGAAAATAGTTAAGGCGGCAGTCCTAAAAATGGTTTGTTTTTGTCTCTTTCCAAGCGATCAAAGGCGAACACTTGTTTACGTAACGTAGCACGTACCCATATTATGATATGACATGTAGAATATGTAGCCTACATGTATGTGCCATTTGTGTCCTAAACGGAATTTGATGAGAATGACCACTTGAAATAATAAGTTTTGTTCATGTTTACCATTGATGGCCAATTAGGCAAGTTCTGCAAACCATGAATTAACAAAGGTTGAAATTTTATTTAAAAAAAAATTCGCAGACCACTCACGACAGACAATTTCCAAACCCTAGTTTATTATAGTTGTTGCATTGAGCTGGAGACATGTTTGAGATAAACAACTGGCTTGGGTGTTTTGTCTTGTGAGAATTAACAGGATAAAATACATCTAAACGCACCTGTTGTAAGGATCCCAGAGAAAACCCAACACTGGCCAAATTTCACGGCTTGTTTGGATTCCATGTATTCTTTCAAGATGGCGACACTTCCGTTCCACGTGGTTGGTTTCGTACCGTCAGAGTATTCACCTGACCAATTACCAACTAACACCCCATTATCATCATTGGAATTAACCTGAAAAAAGTTAAATTAATGTCAACAAGTTTCGTGGACCATGGCTGTTGTGTTTCGATCTATACGATCTTTTGTAAACGCTTATTGGGGCCGCATCGTGGCTCTGTGGTTGATCATTAGATTAAGGTGTCCCCTTCACTGTACCCGCAGTATATTTGTTTCCCCCATTGGACCTGAGGTATATTAAGGAAGCTTTCCGGTGGCTGCAGAGTTCGCGGGGTGGTTTTTACTAGGTTTCTTCCATGTTTTCCACGACACAAAATCGTCACATAGGTGAAATACCTTTGAGTACGACGTTAAACACCAATCAAATAAACAAATTAAACGCTAAATTATCGACAGGACTACAAATTAAATATGAAATGCAAATCAAAAGTTTTCTTTTATTATTAGTTATGCATAATGTATTTTTTATTTATTTTTGGGCAGTGTTGATCTGTAACCTATGCCACATACCCAAAACTTTGTGATTCCTCTTTGCGCCTTGGTGTATTACCTAAAGCAAGTAAACCCCCAGGCCCATAACCTCGAACATGGATGGACATGGGTGAAACATAACAATAATTGTATAGATCATGTGGATCAGAACAAGCCATAAGGATAATATATTGACCTCACGCTGCTTCCAGATTCGCAAATATGTACCATTTATACGTCACTGAGATTTTAAATAGGTACTGTTAAATATCATCGAATGTATACTTTTTATCTTCGAAACATTAGTGGTGCTTTTACCATGACGATTTAAAATAAGACTGTGCAATACAAATATTAGTGATATTTTTAGTAACATCGTTTAACACCTAATTGTAATTAATAATAAAGATCACACACATCACCAATATAGCTACCAATAGTGTCTTTAACGTGGACAACAATGACGGTTCCTTTTTACGATACTTACCATTTTGGAGAGCATTCTGCCAATAGATACTGGGTTGGCCATCTCTTTGCTGATGTTCAGACCGTAACCTTTCCTAAGCAGGTGAAGGGTCACGTCTAGAATACCATCCTCAAACTGAATTCAATCAAAACAAATAGAGTTGAAAAGTTAAATACGACTACATCATTGGAACTGTTTAAGATGTATTGTATGAGCAATACAATCAAGTATTACACAATATTGTCTTTAATGTAAGTATTTGTTATACGGAGGTAATGGTGCCCGTATCCATTTGTTCATAAGAAATGAAACTAAAACTATTTTATGGAGTTTTAAATAGGACAAGCATTGTTTACTAACTTCTTCTCGGAAATTGCTTGTATTTATCATAAATCTTACAGATAATCAAAGCATAGTTCTAAGGAAAATGAGAAGAAGAAAATAAGAGAAAGTAGAATGAAATGCGTTGGGATCGTAGCCTTATGTCACATGATTGTGGTCAGTCACACCAGTCACTCCAGTTACACGAGTCACACCAGTTACACCTGTTACACCAGTTACATCGATGTTCTGGTTGTGTGTGTATGTTTGATCAGGGCTTCACGCCGTACTCAAGATTATTTCACCTATATGGCGGCGAGCCGGCCCAATCGGTGAAGGAAACCCCCCCCCCCCCAAACCACAAGCCCGATGATCTAGTTGATTAACTAGTTAGTTTATTCGCCATTTGATTTATTGAGTGAATGAATAGTGGAGTAGTTCGATTGTTAACTTAATTGCATTTCTGGTCATTCAAACGAGTTGTTTATTAGTTGTTGGGTCATTCAATTTAGTAGTTGGCTGGTTGATTATTTGCTTAAGCGGCTGGCAGATTAGTAGACTGGTTGATTTGTTGGATTGTTCAATAATTTGATTTGAAGATTTATTGATGATTCCAATGTTGGATTGAGTGTTTTATTGATTGCTTCACCGTGCAGTTGGGTGGTTGGTTGGTTGTCTGGTTGTAGTTGTATCGTTTGTCTGATCAATGTGACTGTCTGTAGGGTGGTTGATTGGTTGTCTGGTGATAGGAATGATTTTATCGTTTGTCTGATAAATACGAGTGTTTATGGGATTGTTGGTTGGTTGTCTGACGATAAGATTGATTTTATCGTTTGTCTGATCAATGTGAGTGTCTGTAGGGTGGTTGATTGGTTGTCTGGTGATAGGATTGATTTTATCGTTTGTCTGATCAATACGAGTGTTTATGGGATTGTTGGTTGGTAGTCTGGCGATAAGATTGATTTTATCGTTTGTCTGATCAATGTGAGTGTCTGTAAGGTGGTTGGTTGGTTGTCTGGTGATAGGATTGATTTTATCGTTTGTCTGATCAATGTGAGTGTTTATGGGATTGTTGGTTGGTTGTCTGGCGATAAGATTGATTTTATCGTTTGTCTGATCAATGTGAGTGTCTTTAGGGTGGTTGATTGGTTGTCTGGCGATATGATTGATTTTATCGTTTGTTTGATCAATGTGAGTGTTTATGGGATGGTTGGTAGGTTGTCTGGCGATATGATTGATTTTATCGTTTGTCTTACCAATGTGAGTGTCTGTAGGGTGGTTGGTTGGTTGTCTGGTGATAGGATTGATTTTATCGTTTGTCTGATCAATGTGAGTGTTTATGGGATTGTTGGTTGGTTGTCTGGCGATAAGATTGATTTTATCGTTTGTCTGATCAATGTGAGTGTCTTTAGGGTGGTTGATTGGTTGTCTGGCGATATGATTGATTTTATCGTTTGTTTGATCAATGTGAGTGTTTATGGGATGGTTGGTAGGTTGTCTGGCGATATGATTGATTTTATCGTT
>JAVFBZ010188329.1:0-14748 GCA_032466195.1 Katharina tunicata
GTTCTAAAAAAAAAAAGCAAATGTTTGAAAGAATTAAATTTATTTTGACTTAACTTTTCACACATGTTTTGCCTTTTGTGCGATTTAAGTAGGTCATCTCAGCATCATGGGTTGTTTGTCATTAGAAGGATTTGACAGGGTCAGTCTAATCCATCTGCATGTCATTATAAATGTGTCACGTAAACCCATTCCACATATCTACTGTACGGCGTAGGGTTCAAACAAAGACAAATCTGTTTCATTGTCACGGCTGGAAAAAATGCTAAATATCCTGGCAATCAAGTAATCAAACATCAAATATTACCCGACATTATGCATTACAGTTCTGAAATTTACAGATTTTCTTTCGTTGATCATTTTTATCACACGTATCGTGTACTTTTTGGCGTATTGTGAGGAAAAACTTTGGTCTTGGGATATCTGTGCACACCTCTAAAACTTGAAGATGGAGAATTTTAACCTGCCCTCGCCTTCACAATGCCCCAGTATTCAGTGGTTGAATGCAAAGACTGAGGCTACAGTTTGAGACTGGCTGACATATTGCTGTTTCCACTGAGTGAAACATGTGGGCCTTCATTAGTTACTGATCATATGCTGTCGACAAAACTTTGTAAAGTTATGGTGCACTTATTAAAAGAAACTAGCACTATACCACAATTTTCACGTGTTGTCCGCCACTCTGGATAAAGGTATGGTATAATCCTTATTAGTTTCTTACTTGAAAAACCCTTTCTGGACTAAGTAATCTAACTATTTATTCTTTCAGAATAAGGTGTACCCTCGTGAGTTAGAGCACAGGGACCCAAAATCACGAGGAAGGATTCGAGTTCAACTTAAGCAAGCAGATGGGACTATTTTATTAGAGCAATTTCCAAATAGTAAGCTCGGCTACAGGAAAGAGGTTTTCATTTTCTGTGCTCAAAGAAACTCTCTCCAGCTAATTTAATGAACAGAATAATTAGTTAAATGTTTGCTTTCTAGCTTGTCATATCTTTGCAATTCATCTAATTACATCATCTCTTTTCTATCTACCCTAAATCACCTATAATTTCAACTACGTATCCGTGTCTCTTTTTTGAAAATTATGAAAGTATTATAGCATGTAAACAAACAAATTAATGTTTTCTGTAAAACCCTGAATCTCCCCAACCTCAACATTGTCATGTGACAGTCATATATTAGTTCAGAATCATTTACATAGCTTCTAAAGTTATGGACGAAATTTCAGGTGATTCAGGGTAATTAAATGTTCTCTATCCATCTAATTACATATTAACCATCTTATCACTTCTTCTCTATTCATCTAAGTACAACCTCTCTATCAATCTTGTCAAATATTATCTAATTTAATAGCATTTTCTCTTGATCCTTGTCTTCTCTATCCAACTTATTGCCTGTTTTCCGTTTTTGCAATACAAAGTGAATTGATTATATAAGTAGAGTGAATTGATTATATAAGTAGAATGAATTGATTATATAAGTGAAATGTTAAACAGGTAACCAATCAGAATAGCCTACTGTGTTTTTCCTACCAATTGTTTCGTGCACCAAATTAAACATGTAATTGATTGGGGTTTTGCGGCGTACTTAAGGTTATTTCGCTGATTTGACTGCGTGTCAGCCCACTTGGTGAAGGAAACTACCCTCACTAAAACTGGCAACAGGAAAGGGTGCCTCACATCAAGAAGCGGACTCATAATAGGACGCCACAGATGTATCAGCTTCCTGATGCCCTTAGCTCAGAGAGCGCCAGGGTCCAGTAGATTCCAGGCAACCAATCGCATTATGTTATCAGTAATTACTCTTAAGTTTGACCACTTCACTCTACCCGGAATAGGTTTGATCCCCCTGTGGACCGTAGGTATATAAGGGAAGTCTTCCGGTGGCTGCAGAGTCTGCAGGGTGGTTTTTACGAGGTTTCTTCCTGGTTTTCCATCATACACCGACAATGCAAATTATTAAGACTATATATAGGTGAAATACTCTTGAGTACGACGTTAAACACCAATCAAACAAACAAACATTCTTAAGTTTGACATTCTTCAAAATTAATGGCAACCCACAAAATTAAATAATAATTCTTGCTTTCGTCTCCTCAATGAGTATTCTAATATTTTCTACTCTTCGTTAATTTTCTTTTCCAGGAAAGTCAGTGTTTTTATATCTGGGTCAAATGATTCCAAAATTAAAGAGCCGCCAACAGAGTAAAAGTGACCAGCAAGCTTCGCAACAACAACAACAGCAGCAACAAAGTAGTGGAGGGAAAAATCAAAAGAAGAAAGGTCGCAAAGGGAAATAACTCTGGAGAACTCATGGAAAGGGAAATAACTTGTTATGGAGTTTGTTGGAAAATGAACCCCAAAGCATTTTGGTGACGGGCAATTTTGGAGCATGTTGGAAAAGAGAGAGAAAAAGTTAAACTTTTGACGGCGTGCGTAGAAGTGTGTGAAAGAATATATTGGGTTCTGTGAATGTGTTAAAAAAGAAGGGGAATCGAGTTTAAAATTATTGACAAATTCAAAATCAGCAAATATATATATATTACTTATATTGTTCTGTGGTAAATGAAACCGTTCGTTTATACCTATGGAATTGTGATTAGATTTAAATGCTTTTAAAGTTATATATGATGATCATAAAGTTATATATGACAAAACAAAATTCTGTCAAATCAATTGGTTTGAAATTCATTGCACATTGTCAGAAGCATTGTTTCTGGACTCCTCAGCTATAGAACACCCGTTACCTCATGTTGTCATACTTCACACTGGAGGAACATCTTTCCAACCGAGTTAAGACTTGATTGTTGGGATGAGTTTAAGTTGCTGCTGACGATACTGTTGTAAAACACTGCAGAATGCAAGCGAGACAGCCCTGCCCTTGAGCACAGCATTTAACACCAATCAATCATTCCAGCCAGAGGAAAACAATCAAACCAGACGTGTTCGAAATCCAATTTGTTTTTTTTGGACAGTGCCGCCGAGTTTTTTTTTTGTGGTGAAGTCATGTACATGTGTTTAGTTTTCCCAGAAGAGGGGAAAGCCGATTGGTCGAGGCATCTGGTAATGGTTCTGTATTGTGGTCAGTGATATTGAGGGTGGTTTCCTTCACCCATTGGGACGAAACGCTCAAGATTAGTATAAGTATGCCATTTTAATAACTCCTTTCAAAACAATCGTTGGTTGTCATTGATTGTCTCCCTTCGGACCTGTTCTGATTATCTATCCTTGCCTCCAGTGATATTGAGGGTGGTTTCCTTCACCCATTGGGATGAAACGCTCTAACTAAACCTTAAGCATGGCATTTAAAAAACTCCTTTCAAAAACAATCATTGGTTGTCTCCCTTGTTACCAATTGTCTCCCTTTGTACCACAGACCTGTTCTGATTATCTCTCCTTACCTTGGACACAAGTATTGTAAACTTGTCGACACATTAAAAAATTAGCAATTTCCAATCATTATATATGTAAAGAATTTTATTGTAAAATATAAACAATAAAATACAGTCAATTTTGTGGATATGGTTAATACAAATTCTTTAGATAGAAACATTTTGTTATTTCTTAATTAGAGTTTAACGTCATACTTTACAAAAAGTTCTCACTCAGGTGTTGAGTTGCTTGATAATTGAGAGATCAACATAAAAATGTTCAAAACAGTAGACACAAACTTGCAAATAACACGCAAGTTATAACAAAATTATAATCAAATCATCAACTTTGGAAGAAATCCTTATTAAATTGTGTTCCGCTTTTTTTGTTTTATTATGGTAAATGGGTAGTTCAAATGTCGTCAAATACACTTTCTAAAGTATTCGAATTGATGAAGTATATCAACTTTCTGAAACCTTATTGAATACTTTTATTCAAGGGTATATTACTAATATGGCGACGTTGAGTGTGTGGTGGAAAAACTATCCCCCCATGAATTTTCTAGCCACCGCAAATATAATTCAGGTAATTTCCTAACCTTGACAGGGATTTGTACCAACATGGAATACAAGGAAGGGGCCATACCAACATAGACTCGTACCTTTCTCCAGATTGAGAAGAGTACCAGCACTAATGTAATGACAGGCCATCCTTGTTGTTGTCGTAGTAATGTTTCTGCACAAAAGTGCGCTGTTGATAAATTTTACTATCATATTTAAAATTAAACATAGAAAAATAGTTATAGGGCTGATTCAATTTGAAGTCTGTAAAAGGCAGAAAAAATAGTGAAATCTTGAAGCAGTACCATTTAATCACATATAAACTTACTCGCTACACAGAGCAAAGAGGGATAACTCTGTCTAGGTGAACAACAAGATGGCCAGTCAATACCTTAGAGTCCGACTGTAGTGAGAACGATTTGATTCTCTATTTTAGAATGGCAAGGGGCCTCTGCACTTGAATTTTTTTTTAATTCATTTTGGTGACGAAACCTTGTATGTGATGTTTAGGCATTTTGAATATAGCTATGAATGTCATAGCGAGGCTGCTGACGCTTGACATGATTCATCGACCTATGAAGATATTAAAATTTTATCACTTGACTGGATTCTCTTGTTGCATTGGTCGTTTCGACCTTATGTTATGCTAAATAGTTCTATTTTAATTCTTCATTTTCTTTTCTGTTACCTGCTCTATGTTGATTTTTATTGGTGTAGAATGCACTTGATGTCTTATACGACACGTTTATCTACATGCGATACAAGTATTGCCTGCATGCAGAGGTAAATATACCGCTAATAGGCTAAAAAATAGCAGTGTCATTACACACTTTAACAAAACAGAATTATACACAACCTGCGAGTGACATTTAAAAGCTAGCTAACAACAGGGCCTAAAATGAACATTTGACATAATTTAACAAATTATGGTTTCCCTTAAAAATAAACACATCATCCTGGACTAGCACAATTTTTAGTAAGAATACAAGGAAAGAATTTGGTGGGTTTCAACTTCTTTTTAGTTTTTAAGTTTATATCTTTTAAGTTTCCAATATTTAAAGTTCATTTTTTCCAAGCATACTTCTCCTTTTTTCCTTTTAGTAACTACTGCTTTGAAGATTTGTTTGACTGGTGTTTTACGCGCCACTACTGAAAGTTACATGTATTTCACTTGTATGATAGTGTGCAAGCCCAATAGGGGAATGAAACCATGTTTGACTTCACTTGCAATAAGCAGAACGGACCCAAAGCTCAGACACAGAAAGCTCCCACCTAACAACTTACATCTCCGCAAACAAACAAAACTACCACCAATAAACTGGTGCTAATAAAGTCTAATAAAACAACCAATCAGCTTCTTAAATCATGTAGCACCAGGACACATCAAAATGCTGCCCAACCATTGTCACTGTGCACTGAAACATTTTCATAAATAAATTCAAATAATTGTTTTGACTGGGGTTAGATTATTTCACTCGGATGACGTCGTGCCGGCTCGATGGGTGAAAAAAAAAAAAACATAAATGAGCTGGCAAACCTGAAGACAATGCCTTTTTTTTACAGGACACCTGATGCCCCTAGACTCAGATCGCTTCAGGGCACAGTCACTTATATGACTGCGTGCCAGTCTAATCGGTGAAGGAAAAAACCTTAAATGATGCTGACAACATGCAAGACAGGACTGATAATTTATGTAACATGAACACAACAAATTAACACCCTGTGTCCCAGGGCATAGGAGGCTCCCACCCAACCACCTGCTGTACTTGATTGTTACCCTGTTCATATACATATTTGTTTGAATATAAGAGAAGAACTGTCAAGGCACCAGACTTGTGACCAGAATTAGGTGGAAAGCTGTTTGACCTTTGACCTATTCATTCCAAAATTTCATATCAAAAAGTAAATTTCCTTTAAGTCGATGTGATCACAGTATGGATTTGTTTGTTTGATTGACTGGAGTTTTACGCCGTATCTAATTTAATTTCGCTCATATGACGGCGTGCCAGCCTGAAAGACACTACTACATATTTACAGGACACCACAACAAATCTGCTTCCTCTAGCCCATTAGCTCAGATAGCACCAGGGCACAGGAGGCCCCCACCCAACCACCGACATCTCCGACACTGGACGGATGGACCAATAGTACGTTAAAGGTCCACCGGGTCAGGGAGACCACACAATAATTTGTGATTTAATAAATTTATATTTCTTGAGGGGAATCAAAAAAATTGTATACTTATATATATTTTTATAAACGTAGAGAAAAGAAAATTGTGCTTGCCTCCACCGGGATTTGAACCAGGGACTCTAGATAGCAGGCACAGCACTCTATCCGCCTGAGCGTCAACACAACCATGAAATTTAAAAATGAAAAAGAATAAAAACATACTCCAGTTTAAAAAAATAGAGATCATTGACTGAGACATTTATTTATATAGTCCCTCCGTAATCACGCGAGATCTCCTATGTCCTGCAAAATAGATCCCTGAGGCCTCGTTGGGACATGTTTCCTGCCTGATTTTCGGGTTTAAAGATTTGAATAGAAATTGATTTGTAAAATAATTTTCACTGCGCAATACTGTTTTTCTTATTCGAGACTTGTGTTTATAAATAAATACCAATCAAATGTACGAGGATATCTCACGTGGTACCCTGCTCCCTTAACTCATACTTTTTTACAATTATTATTACTAAGGTAAAATATACGGGTTTGGTGGCAGGGTACAAGACTTCTTCAAAATGTCCCGACGAGGCCTCACAGATCTATCTTGAGAGACATAGGATATCTCACATGATTAGATTGGCTCCTAAGATGATCGGAGACTAGTAACATTTTTTCAATGATTTTCCCTAAATAGCCAAAATGCAGACACCCCTATCAAATCTGACCCCTTTACCACTTAACAAACTACATGTTATGGAAAGGCAAGGAAGTTTAGAACCACAAACTTGAAGTTTTTATGAAGTTCATACTTCAAACTACCGAAAACTAGAAATTTTTGTTCCAAATATATATTCAATAATGACTTAAAACTTGTGCCCTATAAGTCGAATATGTTGAGAAGTTAGGGTGAAATTTGGTTATATCTGACTAGGAGGATTTTACCACAGCTCTGTCCCAAATTAAATGAAAAGGATGTTTGTTTGATTGAGGTTTTATGCCATACATGTACTGTAAATCACGCTTAAGTAAGTACAGGGCATACATCAATAGCAATGGCTATTTACCCCCTGACAGCTTGCTAATCACCTACACACACTTACAACAACAACAATGCATAGTAATTGCCCTGCATGACGCAAATTTACCCTGGCCTGGCCGAATGACAGCTTTTATTGACTTTTGCTACTGGGTGTTGCATTGATATACTTTTCTGCTTACTTGATCGACAAAAGTCAAAATAAATTAAAAGTGTCAGTGAAACGACGGTCAAGCCATGGTTATATATGCTGACAGCCGTCTAACAGTGCCTCATGCCCCCCATACATTATAGCTTCTATGCAGTCACTGCGGTAATGTAATTCGGTTTTCAGTGTACACGAAATCAACTTTGATATAGTTGAATTAAGCATGAAGCATGGACGATAGAAAAAGAGCGACATCACTAAAGGGAGACAATCCCGTGTTTTTTCAGTGTACACGAAATCAACTTTGTAGTTACTACTGTAGTTAAAATAAGTATGAAGCATGGACAATAGAATAGAGCAACCTCACTAAAGGGAGACAATCCTGTGGACTGTCACATCTGGCTAGCAGGGCCAGCACCGCACAGTTAGATCAAATTTGACCACCTGCCCATCAAATTATTAGGTCTTCTATCAAATTTACTAAATAATATCAGATAAGAAGTATATATTTTCAAAGTAGTTTTTCAAAGAAAGTCAACCCACATTTAAGCACAGCCGCACAGGTCAGTTGGATGTACAAAAACCCCTGTCCTATGTAATTAAAAGTCAGCGGCTGCTTTTGGAAGAAGAGTCTAATTGCAAGGGGCTAAATGAACAATGCATATTTTGACGACTAATGTCTTCCTCCTTAGTTACATCCCTGTTGGTCGATCTGCTTCTTCTTCGGCCTCATCAGATTCCTCGGGCGTTTCCACGTGATCGGGAAGCTGAGAACCTTCAGGAAGACCAAGGTCACCCGGTGCTGTAAAAAAAAAATAAAAAATTAAACATAGGTAAAAAAAAGGATAGTGTCATATTCATCTGAAGCAGAGCAGTCTGCTGAAGTTTAAGTAATTCCTGCTATTGTGGTGCCAACAAGAATTACTAAAGTCAGAAATCATACAATTTGTTTATTGGAAGTCTTATGTTCTTGACTGTCTTATGCACAAGGTACGAATTTCATAACGCTTTAGATTTGTTTGTTTGATTGGTGTTTAACGCCGTACTCAAGAGTATTTCACTTATATGACGACTTACTAATGTTAATAATTTGTATTGCCGGTGTATGGTGGAAAACCGAAAAAAAAACTTGTAAAAACCACCCTGCAGCCACTGGAAAACTTTCTTTTTATACCTAAGCTCCACAGGGGGGGATCGAACCTATTCCGGGTACAGTGAATGAGCTCCGTAGTCAAACGCTCAACCATGGAGCCACGGCGCAGCCAAAATCTAGTAATTCCGGCTATTGTGGTGTTATTACTAAGTCTAAAAATAATACAATTTGTTCATTGGAAGACTATACTTCCTTATGCACAAGGTACGAATTTCATATAGCTTAAGAATAGGCTTACACAAAGTTAAATTTAGGAGAATATTACATTCTGAAGCCAAAACAGATTAAAACTGTAGAATCTGTCGAAAAGGACATGGTTCATTGATTAATTGATTGATTGATTGATTGGGGTTTTATGCTGCACTTAAGGTTACTCTAACCATCAACAAATTTGTTTTAACGTTTCGCTGTTTTAATTTTTCAACACGAGTATATAGATTCTGAATCGTATCATTATGTAGAACAATATTCTTTACAAAAACAAAATGTTGAAACTTACATAAGATATATTTAGGCCTACCTATGTTAAACCAATAAAATAAATCAATAAATAAATTAATTGTTTTTCGATAACCTGAAAGTTAATCGATTACAACAATGTGCAAAATCGTAACCATGGCAACCAAAGGTGCCATGACACAGCATAAATTCTTACCCACTAAATCAATAAATCAATGAATTGTTTTGCTATAACCTGAAGGTGAATTTGTCATCAACACAAAATATTCAAAATGGTAACCATAGTAACCATGGTATTAATTCTTACCCACTAACGATTCTGGCAAGGTGGTATTACACAAGTTATCATAGCCTTTGTCAGAGGTGATATATTTAGACAAGCTGTCTTCAAACTCTTTAACTGGAATTATGGCCGATCCAAACCGTTTCTTTGTCATGTTCTGAAATAAAGACAACCAAATCAGTAGGTTACTTATTTGTCCTGCTCTCTCCATGTTTAGTATATATATATTATCTAGAACATGAGATAATTTATCGACTTTAATTAGTCAATATCCCTGTGCCAGTGTGATTACTCTTGACCAAAATAAATATTCCCCACCATCCAACTCTTATTACCTTTTCTCGAGACGTCTGTAGGTTACCCATAACAACTTGAAGCCAAGATCTATCGAAAAACTTGTCTCTGAGTATTTACTATATATCTCGAACATGACAATTTTCCAATCCGGTTAGTGGCTGGAAACTAAAAAGTGGGCCAATGGGCAGCCCCATAACATCATATGTGAAGGTCTAAAAAGTTGCTCGAAGTTTTGATGTTTTAAAGAGGAAGATAAAAACAAAGTCATACTCAAGTTATAGACCATAGCAAGGTGTTAACAAAACTGCTGTTACATTTTTTGTAGAATTCGTTGTTTTCCACTGAAAGAAACTAAAATACCAAGGTATGGTGGACTTTTTACGCCACATTTCCGGTACTGATCATTTCACCAGAGTAACTGTATATTACGGTGTTGTGCATTGTGTTTAGCTTTATTCTGTACATTTGTACGGTTTCTCTTTTGCTTGGGTTAAATTTTGATTAGTTTTTGGTTAGTATTATCTACAAAAAATAAATAAACAAAATACGGCATACAAATTCGACCATACATTTTATTTTACCTTGGTATTTCAATTCAAGTGTCTTTGAGTGGAAAACAACGAATTCTACAAAAAGGTAACGACAGTTTTATTAACACCTTGCTATGGTCTATAATTTGAGTATGACTTTTTCTTCCTTCCCCTAGGCCTTTAAACATCTTTTATCTATATATTAAAAGTAAACTTGAGCGGATGTTCCATTCCCTAGTTCTTTGTAAACATTCGTAACTTTTAAAAGAAATTTGTTTAGACCCAGGGTAGCAGCTATTTTCCCAAATAACTAAAAATAAATGACTAGGATTCAACATAACATTGATAAATATCTTATAAGTAATTCATTGAACAATATATTTATAAATTTACGTACAATTTAAATTCAAAGTAATCGTTTTTTGCCTCATGAGGGGTAATGACTTAGGACCCAGATAGCTATGCAGTTAGTCTCTTTTTTTAAAAATAAATACAAACCTCTCCGATGTAATTAATCGAGACAAAGTGTTCTCCAGATTTATTCTCATACAACTCTACAGAAATGTCTGCAGCAAATGGTGGCCATCTGTCATCATATATCCCCATGGCAACCAACAAGGCCAGCAGAGTGGTGTCATGGCAACTATACAATATCAACTTGTGACTACTGCAACAAAATTAAAAAATTACAATCACTATTTTGTCCCTACTAAAATAGACTTGTACCTTTCTCCAGATTGAGAAGAATATGAACACTAATGTAAAAGCCATTCTTGTTGTTGTCGTAGTACTGTTTCAGCAAAAAAATGCGCTGGCGAATGAATTGTCTAAATTTTACTACTAACTGATTTAAAATTAAACAGACATAAAAAGTTGTCACAAGGCCGTTTCAATCTGAAAATTTTCTGTAAAAGGCAGAAAACCCCCAGATAAAATCGTGAAGCAGTACCACGTTATCAGATATTAACTTACTCGACATAAACAACACAGAGGGATAACTCTTCCAAAGCAAACAACAAGATGGCTGCCAGTCAATACCTTTGAGTCAAAGACTCTATGGTAGGGCGACTGATTTGACTCTCTATTTTAGACTGTATTTTGCACCAAGGCACAGGAGGCACCAACATTTATCTATTTACTGTAACAAAATGAATTTCCACCCTGATAGCCTTGATGCTTTGAATAATTTCATTTCAGCAGAGTCCATAAACTTCCTACTGATCTGGAGGTTATGGGTTCAAACCCTGATCAAACATTACCTTTCTCCTTTGATAGCTCCATTGATTTTCTCTAACAGATTCCTCAATGATCGCCCAACCGCTAAACGTAATACTGTGTCACGTAAACTGAAAATAAGATAAAACAGGATGATTTTTTGTATTTAGAAATTTTGTATTTTGTTTGATTGGGGTTATGTTTTCTTATGACGACATGTCAGCTAAATGGGTTAAGGGAAACCACCAGAAATATACGTAAATGAAACTACCCTTTTCTGGAAATACAGAAGACACCACAGTATATGTATATTTACCAGATGATAAACAAGACACCTCCACCATTGGCTTCCTGATGCACCAGGGTCAGGAGGCTCAACCAACCCCCCCAGGCCACAATTGATACCAATTATTATCTCACATACTTGATTAATTTGGCTAAGCTTGAATCAATTTTTATGATGTACTTAAGATTATTCCACTCACAGCTGTACAAGATGGTACATGTAGCACTGACTGGTGGCAGTGTTAACAGTTCCCCACTTATGTCTTATAATGGATATTAACTCACTTATATCAACCTGGTGTCAGGATTATGGATTGTTTTTTCTCACTTATATGCTGGTGGCGCAAGTGTTTATGGTCTGTGCTTAAGAACAAATGTACTTAACATGTTATCACCTAAATGAGGGTGGTGATGTAATAATTCAGGTTTCAAATATATGAAGATGCTTCGTGAGTCATTGTGGCGTAGCTTAAGTAACGGCTGTGATGAAGATGCTTCCTGAGTCATTGTGGCGTAGCTTAAGTAACGGCTGTGATGAAGATGCTTCCTGAGTCATTGTGGCGTAGCTAAAGTAACGGCTGTGATGAAGATGCTTCCTGAGTCATTGTGGCGTAGCTTAAGTAACGGCTGTGATGAAGATGCTTCCTGAGTCATTGTGGCGTAGCTAAAGTAACGGCTGTGATGAAGATGCTTCCTGAGTCATTGTGGCGTAGCTTAAGTAACGGCTGTGATGAAGATGCTTCCTGAGTCATTGTGGCGTAGCTAAAGTAACGGCTGTGATGAAGATGCATTCACTTATACCTCAACGGTGATTTTTAAAATTTTTTTTTGATTGGCGTATGACGACTTTGAGTTGCCTGTGTATGGTGGAAAACTGTGAAGAAACCCCGCAAACTCCACAGACACTGGAAAACTTGTCTTATATATCTTAGGTTCAAAGGAGGAATTGAACCTAATATGACAACAGTGAAAAGACTAGAAAAACCCATATACCTATGCTTACAATTTGTTCATTTACTTATATTTAAACTGGATTGATCGATTGATTGACTTACTCGCCCTCTGTTCCACTGTTTGCATAGACCATCATACTGAGAGCGTATTTATAAATCGCTGGCTGAAATTCTATCAGCTTTTGGGGAATTGGAAATCCATGACTCTAAAAAAAAAAAAATTTAAATTTTTTGTGTCGTTTAGAAAGTGACCGTTAACAGTATTTTTTTTTTTTGGATAACACTCTCTGATACTGAACATATTCTAGTTCAGAATTTTTTTTTCTTCTAAATTAACAAAGTAATATATAAATTTTCAATCAATAATATTTTTGCTCAGTGTTTTAATGCACATGTGTTTCAATTATCTATCCAAAATAAGGGCGTAAGAGAGAAATTTAAAAATAAAAATCCTCCTCTATTTTTGCAGCCCCTGCAAAACTTCAATTTAATGGTAGATTTAACAAACCAATTTTATTATCAGCTTAACACACATAGATTTTTACAGTTAAAATAAAAAATCAACATCCATCAGAACCACAGAAAACCCCTTTTTTTGTTTACAGTTTTACGCCTTACTCAAGGTTATTTCACTTGTATGTCGGCGTGTCAGCCCAATCGGTGAAGGAAACCACCATAACCGACGATGGCAACATGTAAGACAGATCAAAACATTTACATAACAAAACAGGGCACCCCAACAAATCGGCATCCTGTGACCCTTATCTCGGAGCGCACCAGGGCACAGGAGGCTCCTTACCAGCCACCCACTCAGAAAAATAAGAAGATGTTACTTACAGTCCTGCATGCCATGTCGTCCCTCAACATCACCATATTTATTTTTTTCTTCTCGGAGATAAGATCAATCCCTGTAAAAAATAAACTTTATAGATCGAGAATCTCCTTCACAATGACAGCATTATTCCATGATTATGGTTATTTCACTCATATGGCGGTGTGCCAGCAAGAAATCACTCTCAGTCAAGAAAGTATTTACTTATCTATCTGATTGGTGTTTAACGTCAAACTCAAGAGCATTTCACTTATATGACGACTTTGCATCGACCTGTTGGTGTGTGGTGGAAAACGTGGAAGAAACCTCATGAAAACCACCCCGCAAACTCAGCAGCCGCCAGAAACTTCCCTCATATGCCTATTCCTCAGCAGGAATCGAACATATTCCGGGTACAGTTAAGAAATAAACAGGTTATTAATGTGTAGTGTTCAGGTGTTTAATAAAAAAAAAATAAAAAAGCCAACGACCTAATGGCCCTTTTGTTGAGAGACCTGTTTACAGCAAACACACTTTTTGTTATGAATGGCCTAAATGCACCTAATTTAACTCAATTTCCACTCTTTCGTTCCTGTACCTAACAACTCTTCTATTTTCCACCTGTCTTCATGAACACCTGGCAGATTTCCATAATTTGTAAGAGTTTTATGGTTCAACTGTTTCATGAACCGACAGTGATGGCTGTTAGGGAACAAGAACTCGTCTTCCATGTTTAACGTAAAAAATTTCACTTCATCTGAAATCAGAGCAAAAGAGAAAATACGGATTATGAATTGATTGCGGTTTGACAGCTACGTTTTTCAGCTACCCTAAATCCTCAACAAATTCGACCTCTAAGGGCACAATCTAAAGTAATTTATTGAATGTTAAAGTGTGAATTTGGAACTCAAACTTACATTTTCTGGTAATTTAAATTCTGAACTTAATAAAAATTTCAAAATCGCATGTCTACACTTCTTACCCTTTGCATAAAATGCAGTTTTATAAGTTGTAAAGGGAGTCAAATTTGTCAAGCATTTGTTTTTTTACCAGAAAATTATCATTTACTTAAAGCTTGTGCCCTTAGAGGTCGAATTTGTTGATTGATTGCCTGGTGTTTAACGCAGTGCTCAAGGGTATTTCACTTATATGACGGTGGTGTATTCCAAGAGAAAGCAGTGACTCTTAACACAACCATTAATGGTGAAAGTCACTTTAGTTTTTTGATGTTGGATAGATAATGTTCCTCCAGTGCTAAGTTGAATTTGTTGAAAATTTAGGGTAATCAATTTACAGACCCTAACAAGTTGTTGACAAAACTGCTTTTACATATTATGTAAGATTCCTCACTTACATGTCATACAAGATATTGTATGTACCCTCCATCAAACATCAAAACTGGTTTGTTTGTTTGATTGGTGTTTAACGTCATACTCAAAGGTATTTCATTTATATGATGACGGATTCTCCACTTCTTA
>JAVFBZ010188340.1:0-14747 GCA_032466195.1 Katharina tunicata
TGCTATTATCTAATAATGTACTGTTATCTATGGAATATGTGCTGCAATATATCGAGAATGTGCTATTATCTAATAATGTACTGTTATCTATGGAATATGTGCTGCAATATATCGAGAATGTGCTATTATCTAATAATGTACTGTTATCTATGGAATATGTGCTTCGTCCTGTTTGGTCACTTGACTTCATAAATCATAATGTCAATGAAATAAGGATGTTTATACATTTATATATATATATACATAGTTATCAAAGAGGTCCCATAAAAAGTATGTAGCTACTAAAAAAATGACAGTTTTTAGCATAGTTTATCGTTTTTCTATTATATATATTATATTATATATCTGACAACTATTTGTCACGGCTAAATGTTGGCTTGTTGTAAGATAAAAGTAAAGATTATTTCGCTTTAACTGCATGTTTATATCTTTCTATATTAAGTTTGTTATTTCTGATTAATTAAATTTGCCGTCCGGGTTTTGTTAAAGTTCACGAAATAAATGTGCCGCATATAAGACTAATTTATCACTAGGACGGTATAAATAAGCATATTCTGATGACAGATCTGCCTTGTATGGTGTCTCGTTACCACTGGACCAGTTTCTCACTATCTGCCCTATCCATTTCCCCTAACCGATTATCGTCAGATCGACGAATAGAACGAAACTTTTCAAACAGTCCTATTATTTTACCCTTTTTTCCCCCGAATGGCCTTTGATAATTTTCTATTTTCTTCCACTGAATCTTTTGTTTGCAGAGAAGTAAAAATGTGCGGTATTTGCTAGGAGACAGTGGTTAATAAGTGAGATGAGTTAAGTTGAGGTTGCCGCGGGCGGTTCGTGAGAACCACTAAGAGCCTCTCCACCAGCATTACTTCACATCAGTTGAAGAACAACGTGGAAGTTTCCCTGTCTACATTGAAAACTGGACCGACAAAGCTTGGAAAATGGAAACACCACAACAAACTGCTGTTAAAGCGTCTATTTAATGTTTTTAGATAGGTTTATATTGACGGCTTGGGAAGATTAGTTGCGATGTAAAAAAAAAACAGCTGTAAGAGAATAAGAAGACCTTGTCGTGACAAAAGGAGTCTGACTTCATTATCTCAGATTAGACAAACAATGACTTTGATTTTAAAAATGATGATGTAGTTCAAAGAAGGGCTCGCTGCAAAAAGACATTCTCCAAATATATAACAAGTTTTTCACAACAAACTGCCTGTTTCCCCTGTTAATTGTTAGTCTACTCGGAGATATAACTGAGATTCTTTGTTAAACTTAATTCGTTTTTTACGAAAAAATCTTTTCACACACCACTAGTTAAAACAGCTTTATAAATAAAGATAGATCCACAATTTTGCAATAAATTTATAATTGCCTAAAACTCTGACATGTTCACATGTTTTATCATGCACATTAAACAAAACTGTGAATCGTTAAACAAACACCCATATATATTTCGTTAAACAAAAGTACAGGATGTGACTAAAACTAAATCATTAGTTTTATAAACAATAAAACAAACAGCTTTATACACAATAAAACAAACGGAAGAGTCATTATATGAATGATAACAATATAAATTACGCGGTCTTGCCTTAAGCTTGTCCGTTCAGGAACATATTACCTGATAGTGAGTTAATGCTTTAAACAAATTAGAGAAGTTGGCGTGTTAAAGTCCTTTGTTTAAATGATTTTTTTTTAAAACCTCGTTGTTGCAGTTCATCTGTTTGGTCGTATAAGTACAAACAGTTCATTAATACTTGTAACACTTGTCAGTTGAACATTTTTTTTTTATCGTTTTTCCGTAATTGAGGTTCTCCTGAAGAGAGTTAAATTCTTGTGAACGTTAATAGGTACTAATAATTTAATCATTGGGTTAACTTTATGGGTTAATATTTGATCATTGTAACTTTAACATGTTTAGAATGGTTGTATTAATGGAGTGTTGATAAATTATAATTACATCAGACAGAAAGGAAAAAAAGTTTACAAAATGTTGTATAACCAAAAGTGTTCATAAATTATAATTACATCAGACAGAAAAAATAAAAGTTTACAAAATGTTGTATTACCGAAAGTGTTCATAAATTATAATTACATCAGACAGAAAAAATAAAAGTTTACAAAATGTTGTATTACCAAAAGTGTTCATAAATTATAATTACATCAGACAGAATGAAAACGACGAAATTTTGTGTGTAAAGAGAGGGCGGAGGGAGGAGAAATGTATCAACAGGTTGTGGTAACTGAATATTAATTTGCCATGTTAAACTATGGGAGTATTTGTACGTTAAATGTACGGATGTACATCTTACCCTTGAAAAATGAACGGAGGAAATTACTGCATATTAACATACTGTTATAAATTATTTTAAAAGAAGCTGTCCAGAAGTCACGATACTGTATTAAAAGGTTATTGTATATAAATTAATATTGGCAAGTAAAACTAAATTGGAAAAATAAATAGCACGTAGAAACATTTTTATAAATTTTTAAATGAATTAGGAACATGGATTGCTACATTTACACATTTACATTTAAACGATTTATTTTTTTTACACATAAATAGTATACATTACACCATTGTTTTCATAAATTGTTGGAAATTTTAATACATTTAAAATTAAAATATTTGGTAGGAAACGGAAGTATTATATTGGGAATAAGTGCATAATTGTGTAAGAAAAAGTGCACACAAAAATTTAAATATATGGTGGGAAATGAATTGTTGCATAAAAGATTGCTCAGCATCAGCATATAATTTATAGGGAGTAAAATATGCGATATATTTAAATGACAGGGTATATGGCATTATATATGATAATATATTAATTGGAATTTACATACATTTAGATAAAAAAAATATGTTTTTGTGGAAATGGAAGTATTGTGTGAACAAGTTTATGTATAAAGTGGTATACATGAATAAATGGCCTAAATTGTGTTATCACTCAACACAAAATTGTGAGCATTGTACTATTTATTAACAGATTGATGTAAATTATTTTATTTAAAAGGAAGTCGAATTTGAAGACGTATAAGCCGAAAAAAAAAAGCGTTATTGTTTTTCGCATTTTACTAGCCGACTCAAAGCTCAGCGTCAGGTATATCGGTGTATAACCCGATTATAGATTGACTTGCCATGTTTGTATATATGAGCTAACCAGTAGGTGTTGCATAATACTGTATATAGGCCTGCAATACAGATTATATTCTCCTGTATAAATGACGGTTTTATTTTCTAGTCACAGGATGGCGGAAGTAACAAGCCAGCTTAACTTATGTTTACTTAGCTGGAAAGCCGGCTACCTCTCTCGGATTAATTCTCATCTAAATTATTTTTATTTATAATCCTGACAACATGTACAATTAACTGTTAGGGATTTTGCAATTTAAAAAATATTTCCACGATATTTTCCGAGGGATAGGGACCTTAAGCGCATCAATTGCTGAATCACTCCTACATCAATGAATAAAACGAAAAATAAAGAAATAGAAATAACTAAAACTCAGTAGGTTTTAGAAACGTTCTCATTCCCCTGTCCCTCCAAATTTGTACCGTCTTAGTATCTACCCAAATATATATATATCACTTATATACATTCGCTTTACATTGCTGAAGTATTGTGTAAAACCGAGAAGAAGCCCCGTAGATACATTCAATGTGGTTATTTATGCATTCAAAATTGTTTGCACGGTCTGTACTGTATTTGCTTCAAATTATTTTGTATTATAATATGAATATTTAATACCAGAAATAAGCTACACTGGCAAAGTCAGTAACTGTCTTAATTTGATTTGAGTTACAGAATAGTCCTTATATGGTCGAGCTAAAATAGGTATGTAGGTAAAGCCGAGAAGTAAGATTAGAAAGGTCACCAGTCTGAACTTCCTTATTTGACAATGGTGAAATGTAAAACCCTCATTGGTTGTAATCGACTAACCCATTTCGGAGATTAAAAGACATTCTATTAAAGGTAGTAGAGGAAACTAGCTTTAAAATTGTGCCATTGTTAACAAATTTTTAATGTGAATCAGAACGTTGCACTTACAAAAGAAATTGTCAAGTCTATGGAGAACTTATCCGGGATAAATGAATCCGGTTTTACACAGTAAATTATAAAATCAAGTAAAGTAGACCATTCACCCATTCTGAAAGTAAATCCATAGGTTGCTATAAATACGTTTTGTGCTCAAACTACGATGAAGTGTCAACGTCTTTTTTACGGCAGTTAAATTCAAACTAAATTTAAACTTAATCCCTATATAGGAATAAATAAATAAGTCTTCAAAATATATCGTTTCTGAAACATAATACTGGGACACTTGATTTTAACTTATACACTTTAGTTTTTAACAAACTAAATTCAAGCCAAATAAGCAGATGAAATAATTAAATATTATAGTATGTATCATGTATGTGCGAAAAGGGCGTGTGTACTAGGATGATGACAGCTCGTTGATAATTGGATGGAAAACAAGCGATCTATGTTGTCCTAGAGCAACAGGAACACGAATTGTTAATTGGCGGTCTCCAGCACAACATGACACTGTCCTATAATTTCACATAGTGTGTCCTGCATGTCCTAAATCTATTCATTGTTGTGTTACTGTCGTGCGAAATTAGATTCCGGCATTGATGCAGTAAGATAGAACGTCGTAATGTGAGTGAAATCAGCCTAACCTTAAACACGGCGTGCAACCTGAATAAAATAAACAAATATTCTTTCTTCTGTCAGGGGATGTATTCAGGTATGATATGCAGCAGTTATTGAATAAAGACCAATTCAATCATAAGTGTTAAATGACGGGGGTGCTAATTTACTGGGGGAGCATGCTTGTATAAGAAACAGGTAAATGCCCTTTATAAAATGCAAACTTATCGGTCAGTTTTGTTTTTAGAAAGATATACTTATTTCTCGATTTATCTTAGTCCTCCATAAGAATGTGTGACAGAAATATCCAGTAACTATCAAAACATAAATTATGACTAGAATGCTTTACCTGATCAATAGCGTGGAAGTTTGGAGCTTTTGCTTTGTAATCTCACCCTTCATAATTCACAATCGAACGGAAATGAACAAAATGACATAGATTTAAACATGAATCCCGCCAAAAATTGACCTTGAAAAGGTCCGGCACGTGCACCCAAAACAGACGCGTTCCAAAATGCTTAGCACTTTACGTGACACGATTAAAGATCGATGTTCTCCTGAAAAGTACAGTTTGCTAAAAAGTAATTAATGAGATTTATTACTTCTGACATGCAACTAATAAACCGTAATATAGCTAACCAAGAAAACTGGAATATTAGGCACCAATAGAAATGAATAAGCTTACCGCGTAACAATCCTTGCAAAACTTATAATTATTGAGAAAAACAAAAAAAATCTCAGAACCAGTTTAGGTGTTAGTATAATGATGCTTACCTCACCCATTTTCGACCATATGATCAGCCTTTGGTTGATGTCTGCCATGGTCTAGGTTCAAGTTACGGAAGAAATTTACGCAATTTCTGATAGTACCTTTTGGAAACAAACCATACTTTCTTTGTATGATTCGAGTCTTAAGAGAGTCTGACATTATCCAAAGTTAATCTCAGTCCCTTCTTTTCGCTTTACAGCAGTTTTCTAGGTTCGAAGGTATCGGACAAACTACTGTGGTAATTGCTACCGGTTCAAAATAATGACTTCCTTATTGTAAACAGGAAGTTGTAAGCCGAACAATGAAAAGCTTTTACACTAGCATAGGGATAGCTAAGCAAATAGAGGCCTGTAACTAGAATATGGTTAAGTGTTGGAAGATTAACTACAAGCCGGCTTTAAATGGATACAAAACAATTTACGATTTTGTCATTGACCAATGTGAGACCGATAACTTTGATTTCGGAACACTAGAACCATTTAAAAATCAAAAGTTGCAATTTCATAGTTGTAATTTAGGGCTTATGGTGTTAATGCAATAGAGCCAATGAAAAGGCCAATCTGAAAAGAATATGTTAGCCCAAACCCTATACAGGCTTTTTAAATTATATAATTGTTCTTATAGGCCACCATTATATGGTTTACACTAAAAGCGTAACGATATAGACTGGCACCTTGTCACAGCTAGAAATCGCGTTTATTTGACAGCTTTTGTCACAAGTATGATCTAAATTCCAGGAAAACAACTTTCTTATGACCTTTCAACTCATTGATAGTACGCTAATATGGCTTGTTAAACAATATTACTTTTACTGACCTGTAATAAAGAAGAGGAGAACTCTTTTTGAGTATATCATTTGGGGGTAAGCAAATTAGACATGATATGATTTGCTATATGGTTCCTGGCTTATACCGGCAGGATGGGGTACACCTGTCTGACATTGGCTGTGATATATTTAATTTGGATTTAGCTGAAGCTATCGAACAATTTCTTGAGTGCTTAGGTTGGAATAAAGGTAGCATTTCAGGTGGGGATGTGTGTGTATGCCACAAACATGTGGACAGAACTGTGAGCAATCTACGCTATTCCGCATGTGATACCACATTGGGAGTATGGTAAGTTTTCTCACATTATACATTGGGTATAATGGGGTGAGATATAAGGTTACAAATCCACATGGTTATGTTATTGCCTGGGACCTGATATGTTATATGTCCATGGACACTGGTCTGTGATACCACGGGCAGTGGGCCCCAGTTCGCCTATTGTTTGCGCTAGGGTAGGCCGACAGCAATATGGCATGGTTGTGGTTTTATATTATGGGATGGTTCGTGGATATGCTTTTATTTGATTGAGGCTGGACATTGCCGGTGACAACACGGTTAGTGGGCCCCAGTTCGTCTATTGTTGCACGGGCAGTTATATTGTCTCACAGTTTGGGCCCCACCTTATGCTTCCTTCAATAAATGCTGTGGCCTTATCTTCCAACGATTAGTCTTCACGCCTTGTTTATTAACTTAATTGATGTTGTTTATTTACAACTCTTATGTGGGTGTATAGTCAAGGCTTTTAGTCCAAAATGCCAGGTTTCCTCCAACGAATGTCTGGTCGTGTATCTTATGGGTGTAAGAAAATCTATGTCTCGGAATAATTGTACATTTGCAGTCATACATATAGAGTTTCTCTTCTCTTATATAAGAGTAACGCAAGTGGGCTTAACTAGTGAAATAGAGAACATGATATCAGGAAGAAGGAAATAAAGAAAAAAAGCCACGAAGCACTTGAGCGGTTCTTCTAGAGCTGGTGCACTTATTTTCTCATTTCTGAAATGTAAAATTATATTTTGGGAACACAACTTCATCATATTCAAAATAATTTTGTCTTGTTTTCTGAACACAATTTCATTACGCGTTGATTTTATATTTTTACTTGATAACTACACAGACCTAAAAACTTCGTTTGTGTTTTCTCTTTCTGTTTAATTTCAGATTTAAGACATGTTCCCTTGACATAAATTCGTGGGTTTTATAAAACGAGCTGAGTCTAAAATGCTTTGTGAAAAATTTACAGTACAAAAGCACTTCTTTATGCACAATGGAAAAATAAAACAAATCTACAACAAACCAACGCATGCGTGGCGGGTCATAAGAATTGTGATGATTTTCGTTGATGTAACATTTAATACAAATTCAATATTTTTGATGAACAGATCTTTATCACATGCTCCTTAGGCGTTAGTGACTATGTAGCCTTCATGAATATTAAACTCCAAGCCGAATACGCACGCCAAATGTGACAATCAGGTGGAGTGCCAATGACTCTTAAAACCCTAAATTCCATCAACATTTAATAGTTTGTCGACATTTAAAAGGGGAAAATGTCGAGGTTTAATCCTGTCTCACGTCGTCATTGGGCGCCGTTAAGCTGGCAAACGCGTTGCCTGAAGAATGGAGAGGATTCTTGAATATACACGAGCCCTCAATACTGACCGGGATATATGAAGACAGTAAGTTTGTATCATAACTTAGACATTTTAAATATATTTATAACAACACCTCTCCCATACCACCACTTTCCTTCGAAACACATTGCACACCAATGATTCACATTTTTAAAAATTTTGACAAAATATATCCCACGATATCTATGTTTCCATGACGTTAAAATACCTTTACTTCTGAACGTCATAGACAGTTTTGCTTGATGAAACTGGCCACAGCTGATTCGCTAACTGTATATAAATGCCTTCGCCACTCACTAAATGTCCTGGGTTTGGGGTAAGGGTGTGTTGATAAAGATGTCTCGAATGGGAATAGGAGGGAAAATGTTAGCATGGGTTAGAAATGTTCTATCTCAGAGGGGCATACAAGTTCTTATAGGGAGGGAATTGTCTCGTAGTTATCTTATAAGCAATGGAACGCCCCAGGGTAGCGTGATTTTATGATAAACGATTTACCCGAGATGTTAAATACAAAAGTAAATAATTGCCTGTTTGCTGACGATAAAGCTATTTGGGTTGCCTCCCGTAATTTTAAATTAGCACACAAATACATACAAAATGCACTAAATGACACACTATAGCTTGAAGAAAGTCGCGGGGGTTTAAATTTTCGCCATTGAAATCAGAAGCAGTTGTCTTCACCCGAAAAAGAGCTATACCCCAAACCCAGCTATTATTGAACCATTCAATTATAAAATATTCGAAATTCTTTAAGTATCACGGTCTAGTCACATTAATACAATTGTTACAAAATGCCCGAAAGTCTTAAATTTGATGCGGTCCGTGTCAGGTACCAACTGGGGTGCAGACAAGTCTTCACTTCTTCTTCTTTATCGAGCTCTTATAAGGTCAAGGCTTGATTACTGTAGCGAGGCGTACGACTCGGCATTTCTATCGATGAAAAAGAAGCTCGATTCAATACAATACAATACAAAGGTCTAAGGATATGCACTGGGGCAATTCAAGGCACTGCTCTGAAGGTGCTGCAGATTGCCTGCTACGACCTCCCGCTGTATCTTATTTTTTTATTTATTTATTTATTCACCACAATACAATAAGAAAATATGATATAATAACATTGATATAAATGATAAACAAGGATATGCTGCTAAGTCAGTGCATTTCTCTATAAGAAGCCCAGCATTGATCAGAGCTCAGGGTTTGTTTTGTATAAAACGGCCCATTGATTCACTTCGGCGACAGACCTTGTATGTAATGACTGGACATGTTGAATACATTAGAGATTGTCAAAACGAGGCCACTCAACCTAAATCCGATTGCGGGAAAACCCTCCAAATACGTCATAGCCGAAATACTTCTTTTATGTCAACAACATCATGTGACAGAAAGCATGGGTGCAGACTCGACAGATCAGATAATGTTTTCATGTGTTGATTCCTGATATATATATCAAGGTAACAGGCTTTAACGCCTGGCTTGGGTGCCAGCCCATGTTGGTATCCCCGGAAACGAACGAGCTGACGAATTGGCTAAAACAGCACTGAGAAATGAAGCCATTTCTATGAATGCTAATGTTGTCACATGCTGAAATAAAACTTGTTATACAAAATCTTATTTCGCAGAGCGTTGGCAAGATATGTGGGATAACTTTGAGGAAGGAAGGTTTTATTTCTAGTTCCAGCCTACAGTGTCTGATGGGTTGTTTCAGCTTAAAACTAGGTGGTGTGATGTTCTGTTCTTCAGGTTGATATCTGGTACTCTCCCTTTGAATGCTCGGCTGTAAAGAATAAACCTTCACCTTTTCAAAAAAAGTAAAAAAAGGTGTTATAGGCTATTGACATTTATATGGTGGAAACCCATCGATTCTAGTGTGTCAGGATGGTGCTTGAAATTTTTTCTTTTCTTTCTTTTTTTTCTTTTTATTTTTACATTATTTCAATAATTGTATAATGGTTATGTGAACAAACACTTATCTAGCAATCTGGCGTAAATCAGCCCTTAAGAGACCGGAAAACGACATAAATCCAAAAGCTAACCAAATGTCCATATGCGCCTACGCCAGGTCAGAAAGGTTATATACCGCAAGCGTGGGTGGAACAACATATCTGGGTTGGCATATCCCAACATGCAGATAGACTTATGAATTTAAGAACGGCGTGGAAGTATTAGTTGCGTAATGATGGCAGCTTTAGGTGCCACTACCACCTTTATGGAGGTGTTAAACACCATTCTTATTAGATAAAACACAAAATTATCATCAATTATCCTTGCTTCAAAAGTGGCTTTCCCCGCATACCCCCTCTGAACAGTCGCTGACTCATTGGCGAGTTCTTTTTGTGATAAAAAGATTAAAGGAGAGTAATACGTAAAATCCGTATCAAGAAGGTGTTAGTTGTCTAACTGACACGATTATGCTGTGTACGTTTTCGCACACGACACGTAACTGGGAGAGGGTTAGAAATAGCGGACTGCACCACCCAAAGTTCGATACATTACTGAAGATCCTGTCGGCGTGTGACAAAGGCATTTCATGCGGTTCCAGTTCCTCTTTAAAATGCGACAGAAATGGTGTGCCTACTTTCTCTCACGTAAAATACAAGAATATGTAGGGAAACCGGATTGGAGCAGGTTATAAATTAAAGCAAGGCAATAAAGCATGGCCTTTGTCAGTTTTGTTCGCGAGACACTTTAGTTAGACATTTCAAAGGTTTTAAACATTACGGCGCATGTTAGAAATGTGCAAAACGCCCAATTATGAAAGCCGGATGAGGCCATGTCGCTCCGTAGCGACGGTCGCCCCCGACCAGTCTATATATCTTTTCTCTTTCTCTTATCTTTTACGTCAGTACTATTTACAAGGCTACCGAACTCCGAGATTTGGGGCATCTTGGAACGGACAGACAACAATGATATAGGGCAAATTATTGCCTCCATATACATGTCAGTGCATTTAAGTGATTTTTCCCCCCAATATATGTACATAACCGTAACGACAGGGTGATTTAAAGCAGCAAATCTCGCGACTAAGGCATATGCTATCAAGGCATGACAGGTTTATCTGTACTGCTTAGCCAGAAGGCCTTGTTGGCGAAGTTTTTTTGTTTTAAATCGCCCTGTTGTTAAATTAATGCATATATATTAGAAACACATCTTTGAAATACGCTGCTCCATGCATGCATATATATGGAGAAAATATTTCGCGAGATAAAAGTTTCAAAACCGTTAAATATCAGCATTAAAAAAAAAGTTTTTTTGTGCAAGTTCCTATTTACTATAATGTTAAAACCGTTGTCTATCTGAACCACTGACGTCACAACCGATGTTAAAAATAGCTGTTTTTCATTATGCCGACTTTGGGGCCAATAAAATACGGGCATATCTATTTAAAATTAAACCTGGAAAATAGTGAAATCTGGTCAAAATCGGTGGTCTTGTCCTTGTTGTCCTAGCCTTTATGTCAAGATGCCCCCAATCTCAGAGTTGTGTTGCCTTGGTAAAAGTACTAACGTAAAATGAAATATACTGATAAGAGAAAGAGAAATGATATATAGGTTGTCATTTGCATTGTCTGAATTTTAATAACAGTAAAAATCTGTACGTGTACATATATTAGCCAGAGACCCGAGTTCGAATCCCGGCGGAGGCAAGCAAAATTTTCTTTCTCTACATTTATACAAAAATATATTAGAAACAATTGACTGAAATGCGCTGTTAGGTATATGGTAAAAAAATTGTCCATATCAATGATGTCCCAAATCTCGGAGTTTGGTAGCTTTGTTAAAAGTACTGACCTAAAGGAAAGTTTCCTGATAAGTGAAATAGACTGTTCTTTGCATTGTCGTGACTTTTAATAACAACAATCTTTTTAAGATTTCATTTTGTCTTCAACACACGTACGCTCTTCTTCTGTAATCCCGACACGACCGGATTAAGACCCATAAAGAGGCCATAAGCACTTATATTTTGGTGCCTCCATAAATATATAATTCAAAATATAAACAATAATAAACCATAAAATATTTTTTTTTTATGAAAATGAAACAAAACTAACATTAAGGCGGTTATATGTAGAGAGAGAGGGAGAGTTATCTGAATCAGAATCTGACATTTTAACTCTATTAATTATTGTGTTTTGTTCCGCTGTAAATTTGACGAGAAATGCAAATGAATTGTGGGATATAAGCGACCGACGCGAGCGACCTTAATTCAGGGGCGACGGTCGCGACGGAGCGACATGGCCTCATCCGGGTTTCATTCCCAATACCTCAGACGTTAATTTTTGCATGACACAAAATAATTCAAAAACTATTGTCTGAGCTACTCGGACTAGTGTATAAGTTTTCAACTCTTTATATCAATCTCTACCAGAGTTGTCGGTCTTTGTGTTGATCAACGACATGAGTGGACATGCGTCTTCAATTGTAAATAAGTTGGGCACTTTTTTGCGGAAACATTACTAAGACAACAACAAGGATGGCCTGTCATTACATTAGTGCTGGTATTCTTCTCAATTTGGAGAAAGGTACGAGTCTATTTTAGTATGTCTCTGGCGAGTTCTTTTTCTGATCAGGGGAGTAAGTAATACATGTACGTATAACAGTCATACAAAGCCGGTTTTAGTTGTCTAACTGACACGATTATGCTGCGTACATTTTCGCACACGACACGTAACCGGGAGAGGGTAAGAATAGCTGACTGCACCATCCAAAGTTCTAGATATTACCGAAGATCCTGACAGCATGTGATATATCGGCATTCATGTGCAGCTGGTGATTCCAATTTATCTTTTTAGCGACAGAAATGGTGTGCCTACTTTCTCTTGCGTCAAATACAATAATATGTAGGGAAACCGGATTGGAGTATGTTATAAATTTAAGCAAAACGGCGACAAAGCGTCTCCCTTGTCAATTTAGTTCGCTAGGACGCCTTAAGTAGTTAAACATTTCAGAGGTTTACGGTGCATGTTAAAAATGTGCAAAACGACCAATGGGTAGATCTTAGACGTTCGTTTTTGCGTGACAGAAAATAACCCAAAATCTATTGTCTGAGGTACACGGACTAGTGTATAAGTTGAGCTATTTCCAAAATGTATATCAATCTCTATCAGAGTTGTCGATCTTTGCCATCTTTTTTCATCTATTCGACGTTTTAGAATTATACTGTAATTCTCATTTCCACAATTTAAACGGTTATTTTAAAACTATCGACTTTTGTACTAAAACAAATTGTTGTTAAAGTTCTAGATCGGAATTAAAACGATTGATGATGTAAAATGATATGATTGTTGTCAATTACCTCTTTCCTTTGTAACATGAAACTGTAGACCGGAATACCATTTCCAGTGAACTAGGGATACCATATATATTTTGTCAATAGTAAAAAACCTAGAATAAACCCGTCCTTGGAAAGCAGCCAGCGGAAGCCCATGCCTAAGGGATTTTGTCAAGACATTACATCATACATAATAAATAAAGAATTTATACTTATAATCTATGTATCAAATTTTCCCTTAATATTTCAGGAACAAATCGCTTTATACGTTGAAGAATGTCTAGTCTGTAATAAAAAATAGGTTAAATTATTCTTCAAACATTTATCAATTTTTAAACATAAAAAAGTATTTAAACGTCCTGTTTTCTCCACATTTATAAAGCGAAATGTCGATAGAAAGATCGACATGACGTCACATTGCACTGTTTGTTCTTAGTTACAGTTCAATATAACTTGAGTTTCGTCTGAATTAACGCATGAAAACAAAATAAAGGTTTTTACCAATTCATCGAAATATCAATTTTAAATAATGTACCTGTCACTTCAAATATAAAAAAATGTTGTGGGTCATAGTTCCAAATAAGATGGATATAGTTTGTACGGGTAGGTCTAGACTGTAGGGGAATAGGCTATACCTTTTGCGGATCGACACCCATATTACCGTGTACATATAATTGCCTTATAGATTGATTGACGTTTGCTTTGTGGTTGAAATCCTTTGAATGACATCACGATCTCCTGCAATCAATTCTGAGTTTTGGCCAGAAAGTACCGGCACACGGCCTGCGACACGACCGGTGATGTTTGACTCACACAAGTGTTTGTTTAAGGTGCGCTAGGTTAAACCCTTGTTGTTGTTGATGTTTAAGTATCGGCTCTGTAATCACAACGTGTTCATGTGTGACAGAACCGCCATCAGTAACATATTCTGTTTATAAACTATTTTTGTATTATGTAAGCAAGAGATGGCTGGTATCGCATTAGTCTAACACAGCTCAGAAACTACTGGTGGAATTGTATTTGGAAATATGTAAAAAAAATGAAAATATTTTGAAACCTTTTCTACACTTATGACAAGTGTGGGTATATCACTGTACAAACATTATCATGTATAACTGCGTGAGCTTTCTTTTCGCTATAGTGCTATAGATACTACCACACCATCAAGTTCTGGAGGTTTGGAATGTTTGACAAAGTTTAAATAACCTTTTTTCCCAATTAATTTTTTTTATATTAAGGATGTCACCAAAGTGACACAAATAACATCATTTACCCCTCGTGATAGACGAGAGCTGCCTTATCATTTTTCTTCTTCTGTCATTCCGAAGCAGTTTCTCAATGGAATGAAATCGAGCTTGGTTCTGTCAAAGAACAGATCTGTATGAAGAGCTGTTTTGGGCATTTTTTCTCGTCTGGAAATAGGCATACATATAATTGAAAAGAACATACACTAGTGTCCAAAAGAAACGATACCAACTTGTTTTCAAAATATTTTGTTACGAATTGATTTGTGAAATATGAAAACATGCCAATTCGTATTGCACATCCCAAACACAGCGTATCAACCAAAAATACCGGGAACACGTGA
>JAVFBZ010188351.1:1517-14746 GCA_032466195.1 Katharina tunicata
GCAGACAGATCAGGGTCAGGCAACAAAGACTGGCCTGTTTGTGGTTGTTTCGTATCACTCACCTGTTCACTACTTAAGATTTTCCTTAATAAAAATAATTGCACTGCCCTCATCTGACCATTGCTACCTAGCAAATAGTAATATGACTGTGCACAGGGGCAATTCTGGACAACCACTTTCTTAGAGTAATTCAGATAATTTGCTGTTTTATCGGATTATGAATGTGTTTAAAATCTCTCATCAGTAATAGTGTTGTGATAAAGATTTGTGTTGCCATTTTAGTATCTTGTCCAAACATTTCAAACCTGTGATGTCTTGGGCTTTGGCTTGGTCAATGTTTGCAATATTTGATTTGGTTGGGATTAGTTTATTATTTAACTGGGGTAGAAATCCCAATATGTTATGACGGTGGGGCTGCGCCGTGGTTGAGCATTGAACTGCTGCAAGTACCTGGAATGGTTTGATTACCCCTGTGGACCTTAGGTATATAATGGAAGTATTCTGGGGGCTGCAGGATTTAGCCTTGAGTACAACATTAAATGTCAATCAAATAAATGTTTGGCTGGTTGCCAATTTAGTTTGGAAATTCGAATCCTGACTCTGAGAGTCTTGGATTTGAATCCAGGTGGGCTTCCACCTCAAAATATTCTGAACTAGAATTTTGGCTATCCAAAAAAAGTGGAAAATGCTGTGAGAAAAGCTATTCTCTGATCTTTCAGATAATTGGTCAAGTAAGGTAATTTTCAGTTAACTGTTGACCACTTCCTGTTGAACTTCAAAATTTGTGTTGTTTAGGTATTGGTTGGTGTTTAATAATTTAATATTGGATTGGTTTTGATCTTTAAGATACTTTTTTGTGGTTTTTTTTGTTGAGTTTATTGTTTGATGTTATTACTTTCCATATGAAAATCCAAATTGGTTGGCTAAAGGATAAGTAGGCAAAGTAAAAGTAGGCACCATCTGTAAGAAGCATAACAAACAGAATTGTACTCAAGGGGTAAACTCTACTTGGATTTTCTTGGAGCCAGTCTCATCTTTAAGGTTTCATTTTGTAGCTGATAGTCTTCAGGCCAATCTGCTCATCAATATATACCAATCACCAGTTGGTCACTGTGTGTCCAAGTTGAGTCGGACATCATACTGTTAACATTTCTGTAGACAACAAATGAACAGCTATTCAACATTATGTACAGCCTTTTAACCTGATTTTACCATTCTGTTTAAATTATGCACCATAAATTAACTTTGGCTTTTGCAGCACTTTAAAAGCTTAAAGGTGTGCTTCCAGTGGTATACTTAATAATCCAAAGAATCTACGAAACTTCTCCCTGGTCGTAATAGTTGTTTTATTTTTATTTTTCTAGACTGGAGATTTATTGAGACATAAAATCCAGAGTCGACCTGACCGACAAGCTTTAGTTCAGCAGCATATCCTAGAAGGTAGGTGTCTTCATATTTGTTTGACCCCTGACAGGTTGATTGGTTTCAATACATTGTTGTGAAATTTGCAGTTTGATTGTCTTCAATTTATTAGTCTTTACCTTCAGTTTTATAGGACCTTGGTAAAGAACTAATTAAGAAATCTGAAAACCTAATAACTTTTTTAGAAGAAACAACCTGTAAGAGAAACAAGACTGTTTGTAATGGGACAGTTTCTCCTAAAATACCATTGGGAAATAAATAGCTCCCAAAGAGTTGGCAAGGTGCCAATACTGCTGGCTATACATTCCAGGTCAGATTTCTCGCAGATGCTGAGGAGCTGTCAGGTTTTGTTGAGTGTAAAGTCAGAAGAATTATGAACCCCATGTTTGCTTATAGCTTAGATAACCTTGTTCAGGCCCCGTCAACTGTCAGCCATAAATACTTCTAAGCTTGTTGTCTTTTTCCAACTTCCCAGTTTCACTTGTACGGTTCAAGATTTTGAATGTCAGCCAAGAAATGTGTTGTTGCCGGTGTTAGACGCCTACACTAGACCTTTAGCAATGCTGTTTGTTAACTTTTTACTGCAAAAACTTATTTAAATAAAAAGCAAACATGCATACATTTACAATTTGTTATATATTTAGGCAGAGGAATGAAGATTTTAATGTTATCCAGAAAGATAATGAAATGTTATATTTGTTACCATTTTATTTTATTGTCTATTTTATTTTATATTTTGGTTTCTGTTATTAATAAAATGCCATAATAGCCTTGCATTTAAATGTTGCCACCAATTCATAGGTGTTAAGATGTTTTGTGCTACACTTTCAAAAATGTTGCAGGAACTTCTTTTTTGCCATTATCCATTTTGTAGAAGGCTTTGGGTGGCTTGCACTCTCACTTTTTCCTTCCTGTATTATTCTACTGGAAATGTCTTGTTTTGCCAGTTTTTGGTTGCTGTCAAGACTTTGGTGGTGTGGTTTCCTTCACCCACTAGACTGGTAATAGTTCTGAAATAAACTGGATTGTGGAGTAAACACGAGAAATGGATTAACAGTTTTGCTTAATAATTGGGCAATATCTTATAGTCTATGATATTTAAACTAAAATTTTGTAAAACATACGTGTACAGTGATAAGGATAACATTTAAATACTTTTTAGCCAAATTTAATGTTCTGTTTCCCTGTCTCTTTGTTTGCAAATTTCATAGTGATTTATGCATCTTTGAAAAAAATTATAATAAAAGTTTTCAAAAATACCTCTCTTTTTCAGATAGCAAAGCAGACCCCTCATTGCAAGATAAACAAAGAGCTTTAAAAAGAGCACGTCTCTTAGATGGTTTAAATGACAAAATATTTCACCGACCAGGACCTTTAGAGCTAGTTAAAGGGAATATTCTTCAAGCTGATAATAAATTCCAGGAAGCTGTTAAAGGTGATGATTTCTATTTTGTTTGTTTTTTCCTCATCCACAAAGACTTGCCTAAATGAAGAATATAAATTTGTTCAATGTAGAGTACTGAAGTTACAATTTTTTGTTTTACTTTGCTGTGCACATGTTTAAGTGTTCTTTGTCTTTTGTAGATGGCACAATCCGGTTTAGTAGCACATTTGACATGGAGGATAGTTCTGACCAGATTGGGGAGGATGACAGTAACCAGAGTGATGGGGCTCCTTCACCAAGTCAGACAGAAGACTCGTATATGTCAGACCTCAGCAGTCCAAACTCTATTATTCCAACCATACCAGACATTTCCATCCTACTTCAAAACCAACAGAAAAATGCCACCCATGGTAGCCCATTGCCCTTGAATAAAATCCCCCCAATCACTACCCAGTCATTTCTTGGACCTGTAACTGGAAGCATATTTGCCAACAGTAACATACAGTCCAGTAGTAAGAGTTGCAGTGGTGGCAATGGGAGCAAATCATCATCCTCTTCAGGTTCAAGGCACAAGAAACATAAGCCAAAAATACAAGCCAAGTCTAAAGTTATCAAATTCCATGAGTACAAAGGACCACCAAATGTAGTTAAAACTCAGCCAGCTGCTCCATCTCCACCAGACACCAGTTCAGAGACCCCATACCATGTCATGCTGCAGCAACAGCAACTTTTTCTTCAGTGGCAGTTGGAGTTTCAGCAAAAAAACATGCCATTTAACATGTCAAATCCCCCACTTGGTCCTGATGGCACTCCTATTACTTTGCCACCGGGCATGGTGGGTAGTGTTCCAAGTGCCTCTGAAGCCTCACCTCAAGCGTGCTCAGTCAGCTCACCGCCACCAGCCCCTCCACTGCCTGGAACATCCCAGTCTGTGTTAAAATTCCATCAGAAGAGCCCATCTCCTCAGCCGGTGACCCCTCCGCCACCTCCACCACCACCACCGCCACCTGCCTCCAAACATAAACAGCAAAACAGTTCAAGTAACACAGGAACCCAAAAATCTTTCAGCACTTTTGATGAAATGAAAGTTGCAGACTTAAAGGTGGAACTGAAGAAAAGGAATTTACCCGTTTCTGGTCCTAAGCCACAACTGATAGAGCGATTAAGGCCTTTTGCTGATTCAATTTTAACACCTGCACAAAACACAGATGTAAATACCCCTGTGTCAAACCCAATCTTATCTCCCATTGCAAACTTGAACACTGTTATAAAAATGGAATCAAATTTGAAAATGGAACCACTTATTAAGATAGAGCCTGGGATCAAACTAGAACCAGGCACACTAATGGAGGAAAACATGAACATGTGTTCACCACCCATATCCCCTACTGACACGGAGGCATCGTTAACTCCTATGTCACCAGATGGTATGGACATTCAGTCACCATCAAGTCTTAACAAAAACCTGTTGAAAAGTCAGTTTAGTTCAAGTCAAGGCTCAATACCAATGATAGTGGACCAGATTTCAAGACCACCTTCTGCAGCTCCAATGGAAATAGCTCCGATGGAAACTGACCAAACCTCAAGTATTATTAACTCAGTTGCTGACTTCACTCAAAGTCTCCAGCCCGGCTTTAAAGGGTTTACAGCTGTGGCTCAACCCATGCCATTGACTTCACCATTGTTGAATAACCAACAGCTTAGCCCACAATTGAAACAAGAACAACCAAGGTTCACCCAAGATGAAATGCTTAGGCAACAGCAGAAGAAAATTGAGGAATTGCAGCGTCAGCTTCAACAATCTCAACTGCAACTCAAGATTCACCAGGAACAACAACGTTTGTTGCAGCAACAAAAAATATTGCAACAACAGGTTCAACAACACCAACAACAGTTGGCTAAACATCAAACATTACAAAAGCTGCAGTTGCAAAAACAGCAGCAGCAACAACTTCAACAACAACAACAGCAGTCTCCAAAGTCAGTTCAGCATGTATCATCTCCACCATTGGTTCAAAGCCATCCCAGAACACAAACACCAACAAGCACCACACATAATCAATCCCCCCAGTCTCCACCCCAAGCTGTAAGCACAATTCAGATCAGTATTGTTGACGGTAGCAAAGTCCCTCAGATCCACAGGGGAGTTAGTGGATCTCAGCAGATACAAATTCCTGTCCATTTACTTCAGGCAAGCCAAGCTCTGCAAAACTCTACCAACGCATTACCACCAGTGATCATGTCTAATGCTGTCACTTCACCGACAAGGCAGACTAAAGTCAGTGTGAGTCAATCTCAACAGGTAGTGGTTCCAGATCTAAATCTAGGGAAGCCTCATGTTTCCTTTGCCTCACCACCACCAAATGGTCAACCATTTATATTCAGCTCAACGACTGACACATCAACAAAGACTTCAGAAGTTATGCCTCCTAATGGAATCACAAGGTAGTTAATAGTGATAATATTTTCTGTAACATTCTATCTAGTCTCCTCTAGGTTCATTACATAAAGCAGTTGGTAGAATTTTATTGAGTTTCCAAACCCTCCTGTTATATTATTTCGCTAAGAGTTACCTGTATACATTTTTCCTTGTTACAACAAAGGCTAGTAAGATACAGTTCAGAACTATCCCCATGTCTTACGATTAAAAACTTTTTTTTTCATGAAAATATAGTAATAATCGAATATAATTTATTTGTGTTCCTAACATGTAGGGACTGAATAGGTAGATAACTTTAATGCACTTGCTAAAAGCAGATGGGCGTTATTAATGAGCATTATTAATAAGCATTATTCACACTGATTAACTTCACAACGAAGACAAATTTATGATTCCAATAAAAGATACACAACAGGATGTATGGTGATTCAATATTTTGGTGTATTTTAAGACCATTGTCAAGAAATAAAATAAAATTTTGACCATGAAGTTAATACTTTGGAAGCTATTTTAAGGACTTTAAAATAATGACTGAGAGTCCAACAACAGTTTTCCAGTTAAAGGAGAATCTGGATTTTACAATAAACTTAAATTTGTTTGTTTACATGCTATAATACTTCCACAACTTGCAAAAAGGTGAGCATTGTGCATGGTCGAAATTATAGGTGATTTACAGTATGTTCCTCTTGACTTTATTTCTGTTTTACCACGTTGGTTTCTTTATTCCAGAGCTACTTCATTACCTGGATCTCCATTGGATGGACAATCTATTTCCAGATCATCATCAACACCTTTCTTTGCAATCCCTCTTAAAGAACCTCCTAAATATGATGAAGCCATCAAAAGTAAAAATCAGGTAATATTTCTTATTTAATTGTATGTCTTGGTTAAGTGGTCAACAGTATTTTAATAAAAGGATGTTGACCTATGTAATGTCACTTTCCGTCACAATTTGCAGTATATTCTGCTTCACTTTTTGTTTATCCAAAAAATATTGGGTTGCTGTACCAATGGTATGCCTAGAAGAACAACTAGCAACTAATCTTGGACCTTAGTTGGAAATTCTTGAATACAAATTTAATGATTTTGCTCACTTTCTATTTATAAGACATTTTGTTTGCAAATGTACATGTAGTGCAGTTGGTTACCGTGATTTTCCTTAGCTCTGCTCTCTGAAGATATTAAGCACTGTCCTATTCATGGGACCGCTTTGTTCTTTTTACAATGCCTTGATGGGGTGGAATGTTGCAATATTTTTTGGCGTATTCCCAACAACAGTTATATTTTCTTTAATCATTTTTGTTTGTCTTTTAGATTCAGACACCTCCATTATTGTTATTGGAAAATCAATTGCCTGGTAGCCCATCAACACATTTGGCAACAAAAAGTCAGGCTATTGATGATGTATTAGAAATTCTCATCAGGAACGGAGGTAAATGTTATAAGTATTCTTACTGTTTCATGATATACTAGTGAAAGTTTCAAGGCCGTGTCATGGCTCAGTTGTTTAAGCGTTAGACTGTTGAGTCTTCTTCAATATATATCGGATAGGTTTGAATCCCCTATTGACCTAAGGTATAAAGGGAAGTTTGCAGTGGCAGTGGAGATTGAAGGGTGTTTTTTTATGAGGTTTCTTCACGGTGTTCACCATACTCCAGCAATGCCGCGTTGTCAAATTAGTGAAATACCCTTGAGTTCCACATTGACACCAATCACATAAAATAAATAAGTACATAAATCAAGTTAAGCTCAAGATTTCTGATTTTGAATTTCCTAAAAATTCAGACCGTATCCTTATTGTTATCAGAATTTCAATAATGTTATCATCCTGTCTCTTGTTAAATAATTCTGCCACTGGTTTACATTTTACCTCTGCCCTCTGGCTAAGGACAGTATGTTTCCAGATTATTTCCATGCTGTCCTACTTAGCACTGGAGGAACATTATCTTTCCAACAGCGATAACACTTTAATAAGTGACTTCTCATTTTCTGGTTGTGTTAGAGTCCCTTTCTGCTGTCACCGCCGTCATATAAGTGAAATACCCTTGAGCATGGCATTAAACACCAATCAAGCAATCATGTTACTTCTGGTTGTTTTATTATACTTTCATCAAGACTTTTCGACCCAACTGAATTGGTACGAGAGAAATGTTAAGTAAACAAATGCTGTTGTTTCAGAATTACCGCCAAGTGCTGCTCAAGAACCACCCCCAACCCCAAAAACCACTTCAAGTGCTGGGTCAATAACCTCAGAAACGCCAACAGTGTCTTTATCAATGGATGCCATGCTCTCATCAAGCTCTCCCTCATATGGGAGTTTTTCTCCTCAGAGTGTCATGTTTGGTGATCCAAGTACATCAACAATGACCACTCTGCATACACCAGTGTCCTCGCCTTTGTCAACAGGACACAGAGAGATGTCGCCTCATCCGTTTATTCTCTCACCACCACCACACTGCCAAGAAAACCCAACACATGAGCTCTCATTAAGTGAACAAGACGGTTTGCCGGCTCATCTGGACCTAGACTTTGCTAACATGGATTGGTCATCAGATCCAGCTCTTGGATTAGACTTGGCTGACAGTGCAGGCCTCTCTATAGATCCATCAAGGTTTGTGGTAGATGGTGGAAAGATGCTATCAGTGCCGTACTCAAATGATCCAATGTCCCCACAGAGGGGTGGAAGCAGCCATGGGTCGGAACCGGACCTAGCTGCTCTGGGACTACATGATCCAGATGTCAATGGTTATTCACAAATGGATGTTTCCCATTGGCTGGATGTCATAATGCCTAGTACAGGACTGACTCCTTTGAGCACTAATGCCCCTGTGTCATTCCCTTCAGACCCTGTTCTGACGCCAAAAACTCAACAAGAAGTCTTGGATTTGTTTAATTTTGATGAGGCGGACTTAAACAGTGATGCTCATGTAGGCATCAATTGGGACACTATCACAGAACCTAGTACAAGCTAGTTCACAACACACATTACCTAGACAAATGATAATTAATTACAAGTCTATTTAGTGCTAAAAGGCTCAGCACCTTGTGTAAACACAATATCAACTGCTGGAGCCAAAGGAACGCACAAAAGGCAGTATAGAAAAGTCACTGAACAAAAAGTAATGGGAATCAATTAATACTGCTGTGTTTAAGTGACTGAACTGGTGTCTTGTTATAAATGTTGTTAACCACATCTCTTCTAATAGACTTAGTTGGTATTAGTTGTTACTAAAATACAATACCTTGACTGAATCACCAAGCTGAGGGAACTAGTAAAGCATGCATGGCATGTATCTCAACAAATTAGAATCTGTGATTCAAAATGTCAGTATTGACTACATGTATGTGGCCAGTGATTTATCACAGTTTTTGCTGCAAGACATTAAAACTCTCTCCAAGGTGAAAATCTGTCGAAAATTGGTTTCACTATGGCTAAATAACATTAACTAGACATAGACTAGATGTTTATACATTGCTCATGAGCATGATGACTCAACTGTTCAGCTGAACTGAAAAAAAGATTAGCATATCTGACCAATAGTGTTCTTTCTGACTGACAATTACATATGTAGCATGTTGAACTTTTTGGTGCTCTAATGTGTGTGTGTCTGTAAGTAAACACTGTGCCTCATGTGATAATTGAATTTGTCTTTATAACAAAGTGTTTCATGTAGTAACTGTTAAGTTTCATGTAGCACCTGTAAATATATTGACTTGAGGAATGGAGACATTCTCAGAGAGACCTACAATGTACTGTCTCATGGAAGTGGGAAAATTGTGTGGATTTTTGTGTGACAACGATATGAAGTGTACGATTGAACTGCAAATTATCCTCCAATCTTGTATATTGTACATTACACACAGCGTGCAACTTTGTTATTTGTTCTATTGTTAATGCTGAATTCACCATAGCTATTGTTACAATTGATTGTTATGATATATTTTGCTGCTTGTTGCTGAATGAGTTTCTTGTTTATTCAGTATCATGATTGAACCCATGTGTTTCCTTTACCTTGTACTTGTCTTCCAGCTTTCTTCCATGTCATTTTATGATGGGTCCATCAGGATATTCACAAGGATTCGGCTGGGCCAGAATCTGTCCTTTGTGTCAATGGCACAGAACCAAGTATATCTCACGCATGCCATCTAACATCAGAGTTGTTAATTTTGTAATCCAACTCAGCTACTAATGTTACATGTAATGTATCAGCCACATCACTCTAAAAGCTTTAATTCCTGTTATGCAACAATCCACTACTTACATGTACAATCTTCTGTACTAAATTTAACTGGAAGTTCCTGTATGTTCAGTTTAAATATTGACATATAATTCCACCTTCCTGTAGATTTAAAAGTAATTGCTGTGAATGGCAACATTTTGTTCTTCTTTTTTTGCTATACTTTGACTTGTAAAACGGATTTATGATTTTATAAGGTTAGACAACAGTTAAATTATATCTTCATTGATGATTATTTGTAGAATATCTGATCTGTTTAAAATATTCTTGGCTATCTTTGTAGTAATCATTTACTACATTTATAAATATATTATTTGTTTGGATCTGTAATCAAACACTAAATGTTGTACAGATAAATGTCTTCATATCTATATCTTTTCCCCTGATTAATTATTTCCATATTAACAGAGGTTTTATGCTTCTAATCATGGTTTAATTTTGTATTTATTTATTATCAAATGGTTTGCAGGTGTTTATGTAGAAATCTAGTTTGTCTGATCATTATATGGTTTAAAAATTTATTTAATCTCATTGTTTTGTTGTACATTAAAATGTGTGGTGCATTCCCGTTAAAATTTCTGAAAATAGCTGTAGCCAAGCCTGTGCTTACAGCTGGCTGTATGGCCATTGCTGGCTCTCTATTTTTCACTTGATTGGTTGTGTATAATTTCATCAATTAATATTATTGTGTGTTTAGTAAATAATTCTAAGTTGTGTTTAGAATAACCTTTTAACTCACAGCTTCCTGGACAAGATGTGAAAATTATATTTATAAATCTGAGAATTGTAAATAAATCCCCTGATGTCCCCATTTAAAATTAATCATACCATCTGTATAAGAAAAGATTCTAATATATAGTTATGCTATAAAATCACTGGGTATTTCTGTTGAATAAACCAAGTGTTTTCAATGGTCGGAGTTGACATTCCTGGAACTGGACAAACTTGTTCTTCAGATAAATTATTAATATGAGCCTCTTCTTATCGTCTGTAACATTCTATTTACATTTATCATGCTATAGAAGAAAAAAAATAAGACAAAAATTATGTGGTGTCATTTCCCATGTGTCTTTAATATGTTCATTATTTTGATTGCATGCTGAGTGTCAATGTTGTTTGAATTTGGCTATGCAAATAGTTTTAGTCACTGATGTTATTCCATTACGTGCAGCATAATCATTTTACTAACACTTTATTTCACTGATATGAACCTGTTTCCACAGATAACTTTGCCAGTTTATCTTTATTAATAGCATTAATATCTTTTGAAATACAAAATCCAATTAGTTTGTAATTAAGTTTTACCACCAGCACTACCACAACCATTAGATTTATCAATAGCAAAATTGCTTGAAGAAAATTTCATTATATTTAAAATCAAGCTGCCCTCTTACGACAGTATGACTACATGTTCAATTGTTCATATATATACATGATGATGGAAACTTTTAACAAGTGAATCACTTCAAAATTTTGGTTTTACTAGTCAGAAGTGGAATACTCTGCTATCAATCATATAAGTTAAATATACTTGAGCATGGCTTGAACACCAAACAATCAATCAATAAGATCATTTTCAAAATGAGATTTTATGTAAAGAGGCAACTTAAATAGATATAAATTTGTACTCTAGAAGTTGAAATTAAGCCATTTTCTAATTTTGTTTGTTTTTGGAAAGTACCAAGATTCCGACATTTCATATGATAAGTTTTCTTTCACCGGATGTTGAGTGTGTATAATTGATCTGTTTATTAGATTAAAAACTTACCATCAAAAGTTTTGACAACAAATGGAACAGTTGCTGTTTAAATTGGTTTGCAAAAGTGTTTCAGTGCTATCAGTCAATTATAAATGCAGATTTACTGTGTAAATTTCCATTGCTCTGTGGATGAGTAAAATAAGGACTTCATGAACATTAAGCTTTCTACTTCTATCTCCACTACAAGAGTAAGTAATCGACATGTTCATCAATTGATATGCTACTTACCTCGGTAAATTTATTAAATGAACAAAATATGTGCTCATTTGTGTTTGGGTTTGTAGTATCTGGTTCTGTTGTGTTTTAAATCGACTCGTTCCCGTAGTAGTCTTTGCAGTGTTGCTGTAGCTATAACTATACTCACCAGCCACTTCTCTTCACTATCTGTAAATAAACTATATTTCCATTCTGTGAACGGTTTCAATGCTGGACTCTGCTCTGATTGCTTTCAAATAAAACTATTGCTTGTCAAGTTCTGGTTTTGTCTTCTTCATTTACAGGAAATTTATCTCAATGCGCGCTTTCCGTAATTATAAAACGTTGATACATTTTTTAAGATCGTAATTTTATAGGTAATATATTTACAATCATGCTAGTGACTCATTTCAAACTTTGACAATCATTTTAAAGCTGTTTTTTTTCTATATATATAATGATCGTCTCTTCATTCCGCACATGTTAAGAAGATAATTTTAGTTATTTCAAGTAAGGAACCTAGTAATAGCTTCTATATATTTAAATGATTGATTATATTGTATGCCTCACAAATATAATGCCTTCCAACAATATTGCTGCCATTGTGTTTTTGAACAGGATTGATAAATACGTTGCGAACTTCAAACAAGTGTACTTAATACCTTCAAACTCTAAATATAATTTTCTTCAGGTTACTATGATGGATTTGATTGATTCTCCCCAAATTCCAGGCAACCATATGATCGCCATTATGGAATTTGTTTTGTCGTATTTACACTTGTAAACACTATAACTTAGTAAACTATAACGAATTAATTGGTTAACCTCTACTTCTGTTAACTTCATGCATGGATGCTACCAAATTCAAGACAACATGGTGCATTTCACATGTAGGCTGTAGCTGCCATTACAGTTTTCATCTTATTTGCAGCCGGATGTGTTTTGAACACAACATTTTTAAAAGGGTCTTTCAGCTTCTTTTAAACTTGTACTGAAGCTTCTTCGAGCTCAGATAGCATTTCATTCTACAAAAGTCAGGACCCAAACATAGCTACCATTAAGTTTTGGCACCATTCAGACTATGGCTTAGAACTTAATTTTCTAATTGTCTTCAAGCTTGGAATGTAGTTTTCTCCAGAAAAAATATATATATTCACATTTGAGTTTGGGATATAAAAAACTTTACAAAACAAAAATACTACAATTAAAAAGTACATTCACTGATTAATTTCATGTTTGAAAATAAGTGTTAGACCATTATTAAAATCTTTTCAGAAAAGTATGTGTAGAACGGTGTGAGTTTACCAGTTTGTGTATATTCGTTTTAACAAAAAGCGCTTGGAGACCTGCTACCTACTCCTCTTACACTACCAGAAGTATATTACTCCGAAGTATGGAACGAGACGTAACACATATCTATGGCGTTGAAGCTGAAGCAGCGCCCTCTAGCGAGAAATAGATTACCTGAATTGGATGTGGTATTTTGGGTAATTTGTAATACACAAAGTAAATATGCAATCCGCTTGTAGTCTCGCGTGAACCAGACCTCTCGCGTTAACTTACGATCCGCGAAGAGGTGCGTTTAAAAAGTTTAAAACAACACCGGTCCCGGAATCACCGAGCTCGTGTTCTGATAAGTCCTTTTCAAAAATACTTCAAACATTTAATACAGCCCAAAACCTATCTGTCTAAGCACAATTTAATTCATTCTAGATTTTTTTTTCAGTTTGAAGCATATTTACCCCGTGCTTAAAAGCACATGTAGTGACGCACTTCGAACATGGCGACGTC
>JAVFBZ010188362.1:0-14745 GCA_032466195.1 Katharina tunicata
CATATTTTAATAATACATGCTTCAAAGCCTGCAGCCACATGATTCATATTTGTTGCAGGCCACGGGGTGTGTCTCGCAGTGCGGACTTGTTGTTGTGTGTCTTGTACATGTAGTATGTGGTCTTCTGTGTTGCCAGTTTTGTTCATTGGGATGACACAGCGTCACATCTGACAAGGAAATAAGCTTGAGTACAGCGTATTACCCCAACGAACAAACAAATACAATCTGCCTTCAGATTTCAGGCCCATAAAAGGCAATGCAATTTTGTTTCTTCATGCTATGAAATTTATTTTAATGTGTAAGTTACATATCGTTACCCTAATAAAATAAGTGCCTAAGTCATATTTACCACTTTTGAGATAAATTGAATAAACTAGTTATCCTTCTTAGGGTATCTAATTTATTTGTCATCTAACTTATAACAAGAGACTGATACATGACAATGAACATGTAAATATTGTTTTGTCTACAATGTATTACATAGCCAGCAAGAATGACTTAGGCAGTTAGCCAATTTTATTATCATGACTATGAAGGCACTTATTTTATTAGGGTGACGATATGTAAACTTTTCTTCAATTTTAATGTTTCTGTAATATTTCCATTTGATCTGAATGGACATATGAGTATATAATTTGTTGAGATCCATTATATGATTGTAAAGTTTGTTTGGATAATCTTTATAACTGACGGCTCGGGTGTATTTATTAACACTTACATGTACAAAGATTACATAATATTTATGAGAATACATAAACCGCCTGTATTGATGTAGTTATAAATGCATCACAGGAATTTTTATGGGCTGGTGTTAACGTTTCACAGTCTTGTGGCCAAGACATTCTTTGCAGAAAATACATCATAGCATATACAATTATATAATTATAAACGTTGATGGCTTTCTGGCTACAACAGAATTTTCTGTATTTGGCACTTGAGATTCTGTGATTACATGAGAATGTAGCTTACATTTCAAGCTATTTAAAGGCAGCTTTTACATCAAGTAATACTTACGTTTATATCTAGTTGTTGTTTATATTGTACATGAAGTGGCACACTCATGGGTGGTTTAGTTTTCTCTGAGATGCATTCCTGACTGCAGACAAGGAGATAACTATTTATATTCATTCGGTATACCGATTGTGGCATCCGGGAGCCTGCAAGTTTTTTTTGTGAACGGATATTTATCTAATTTTTTTTTACTAAAAAGGAGTCTCATTTGACACATATTTTGAATCGTTATATGTGGGGGTCGGTCAGGATGAGAATTGCAAATTACCTGTATAATTTTTTTGTGATCAGGACTGTTGATCTTTTGGCCCTGTTTGCCTATAATGGAAGTTGTCCTCCATATATTAAGTCTCGTGTTCTATGTCTTTCCAACTTCTAAATGCCACTCAAACAAGTTATAATGGTGTATGTGATATTATTATCCCCTCGCACAACGCAACTATAATTGATAGCCATTTTTATCAAGTTTGTCGTCTCTTCATTGAACTTTACACAAATCTATAATGTACATGTACATGTCTTGGACAAGTTTGAAGTGAAGTCAACGTGTACTCTATATCTAGATGTGCAATGTAAAACTTTTTAAAAGCAAATTTATCTTGTTAATTATCAAGCACATATTGTCAAGTTTGATTTAACCATGATCAGAGAAAAACATAAAGAGGGAGGCATGGAAGGGGATTTGTATGGTTTGTGATGCCTTGTGTATTTTATTTATTTGATTGAAGTTTTTATCAAGGGTACAGTGTATTTCACTTTACACAATGACTTTGCATTGTTAGTATACAATAAACATTGATGTTTGAAAACTGAAAAGAAACTCATTTGGGTGAGTTAATAAACACTTAGTTTGATGGATATGATATCCTACAACCATATTGCTGGCATTTTACTGTTTCTTACCAAACCTTTTGGGTGGCTTCAGAGTTCACAGGGTGGTTTTTATCCCGATTTTGCACCATACACCAGCAAAATTGTCGTATAATAATAGATGATATACACTTGAGTACGATGTTAAAGACCAATCAAATAAATAAATAACTTACCGAACCTTATTTATTTCAGGGAGCAGATTTTGCGAGTGAAGAACGATGAGCACATTCCATTTCTATTGGTTGGGAACAAGGCTGATTTAGAGGACAAGCGATTGGTGACAGCAGAGGAAGCGCAGCAACGAGCACAACAATGGAATGTTCCGTACGTGGAAACCTCCGCTAAAACAAGGGCCAACGTGGAAAAGGTTTGTTCAGAGCTTCAAATTATAGATGAAATGCTCATGTTTCTAGGGTCCAAATACAGACCAATCCAGACTGTTTTAGATACAATGGTGTTTGTGTTCCAGATTGTTTCATTTTGCCTTTTGCTTTGACAATAAGAAGCAATCGGTCTTGTGCCAACTGCTTTCTCTTGGGTTTCTAACAATTTTAATCAGCATTGCAAAGTTCTACAAGTCAAACTTAAAAGTGGAATTAACCCTGAAAAATAAAGTGGGTCTGAGTGTTACAAGCACTCCAAGCAGTTTTCCAAAATGGTGTTCTGAGAGACTGGAGTTTTTCCTATTTCTTGTTATAGCCTATCATATGGTTGTCTCTTGACACCATATAAGTTGTATGTAAAATATAAAAACTGTTCCATTAAAATCTCAATAGTAATAGAATAACACTTAATTGACTCACAATTCACATCTGAAATAATTTTGCGGAATATTTATTATAAAATTCATGATGCCATTCAGTTTTGAGAAAGAATGTCTCGTGAAAACACCACCATGCAATGCAGTGTTCAATTTGGCTCTAACAAGAAAATGAAAAATTTAAAGACACTAAGAATAACATTTTGGAGACAGCTACATATGTATAAGCGGTCTATTAACTCTGAATCAATTAATTTTGGGGTTAAATTCCACATTAAGTATCATGTATCATGAATCAAGCAAGTAGATTGGTTAATGGGATCTTTGTGCTGTTGCTGGGTTTTGGTTTCTTCTTTGATGTTTTGGTACCCTAAATCCCCTAAAATTTCAACCATAAAATTACAACTTTGGATGCTATGACTCTGAAATAATATATGACAGTCAAATGACAATGTTGCTGTTGGGGGGATTCAGGATGTACGGAAAACATAAATTTGTTTGTTTACATGCTATAAAACTTTCACATCTTGCAAAAAGATGACACTGATAGATGGTTGAAATTATAGGTGATGTAGGGTATTTATGTTTGATTCTTTAAGACCCTTGTCGCAGGTGGTTGGTTGGGAGCCTCCTGTGTCCTGGTGCTCTCTCTGAGCTAAGGGGCACAGTATGCCTATTTGTTGTGATGTCCTGTTTTGTTAAGGCTATGTAAATGTTTGTCCTGTCTTGCATGTTGCCAGCGATAATTACTGTAGTTTCCATCACCAATTGGGCTGACATGCCATAATATAATTGAAATAACCTTGAGTACGATGTAAAACCAAAATCAAATCAAAATCAAACAACAACACCAGGGCCTTTGTCAAACTTTCAATAATTTCTGGATTTTTTTATTATTTTTTTTAACAAAATATTCATTTCGAGCCAATTTGAAGGAGTCTAGAAATTTTTTCACCTTATTTCAGATATATGTTAATGTTCAATTTTCCCCCCAGGCAGTGGGTTGGCAAGAATTTCCTGTGCCACGTTTTGAGAATCATTTATTTATTTATTTATTTATAAGTGACGAGGGACCTGTGCTTCAATTTTTCTTGCTAAATTTTGTCATTATTTGATGGTGAATTTAATTTTAGTTTTTCTTTACAATGTTATTTAATTTTGCTTTCAGCTAATAATGTGTCACTAATTCAATCTGTTAATTGTTTGTTGTAGTTTGTTATCTTTGTTTTGATCGCCTTTGTTCACAATATCTTTACTTTATGCTTCCTCAATGTCTTTTGTTTGTGCGAATTCTGAGTGTAGAAAGTACAGCAAAGAAATAACCATGAACTTATGTGTAACTCATCCTGATATGTATCAACTGTCCATTAATATCAGAAAAGGGGGCCACGCTGTGGTTAAGCGTTGGACTACTTCAACATTGGAGTTGGGCCCGCGCCGTGGCTCAGTGGTTAGCGCATCTGACTGCAGATCCTCCTTCGATGTACCGCACGGGTTCAAGTCTCCCAGTGGACCTGAGGTACATGAGGGAGTCACACGAGGTGACTTCGGCAATCGCGGGGGTGGTTTTTACGAGGTTTCCTCCCGGTTTTCCGGAAGTGGAGAATCCGTCATCATATAAATGAAATACCTTTAAATACGAAGTTAAACACCAATCAAACAAACAAACAAATCAATGTTGGAGTCCCCTTCACTATATCCGGATAAGGAATTTTTTCCGGTGGCTGTGGAGTTCATAGGGTGGTTTTAATAAGGTTTCTTTTTGGTTTTCTACCATACACCAGCAACGCAAAGGTGTCATATAGGTGAAATATTCTTGAGTATGACGTTAAACAAAAATCAAATAAATAAATAAATAAGTAAATAATATCGGAAAAGACTTTCATCCCAAACTGTAGATGATAATTGGTTCAATGTTAATGGTGTCTTAAAAAGCATTCTTTGTCATGTTTGATTTTAAATAACGTGATTAGAATTGTTAAGGCATTCCAGACAGTTTTATCCTGGATTGCACAACAGTTGAATTTAAACAAGACAGATTGATTAGTTTCTTATTCCAAACAATTTGAAGACAATAAATGGAGGCTTTATCAGTTCATTACAAAATTATTTAAAAGAGTGAACTATGAAAATCACTTGCTGGTGAGGCCTTCATACATGTATAAGTGAAATAACCTTGAGTACGGCGTAAAATTCCAATCAAACAAACATTTGCAGATGGTTTGGTGAGAGTGTCCTGTGCCATGGTCACAGTAGCTCTCTCAGCTAAAGGGCATCAGCAAGCCAATTGGTTGTGGTGTCCACTTTTTTGTCCTGTAAATGTTCTTGTTTGTTGCCAGTGTCTTTTAGAGTGATTTTGCGTGTGGTTGGGTGTGAGCCTCCTGTGCCCTGATGCTCTCTGAGCTAAGGGGCACAGGAGGCCGATTTCTTATGGTGTCCTATTTTGTTCAGTAATGTTTTTTCCTGTCTTGCGTGTTGTCAGCCTCGTTTACGGGGGTTTCCTTCACCGATTGGGCTGGCACGCCGTCATATAAGTGAAATAACATTGAGTACAGCATAAAACCCCAATCAAACAATTGGGTGCGGTTTCCTTTACTCAGTAGGCTGGAAACCGGTCAAATAACCTTAAGCATGAAGTAAATCTGAAATAAGTGTTAGACTTCAAACCAAGCCTTTTAATCAAGGTCCAAGCACATTGACCACTGGTTGTTTCTTTGTTGTACTTTTTCTTGTATAATTTATAATAAAGCATGTTCCATTTTGTTCTTTCTTGTATTGACTGTTTTCAGGGTTTTTATGATTTGCTGAAATCAATGAGAACAAATAAACTCTCGCATCCGTTAGTGGGCAGTGGACGTAGAGTTTCAAGTCGCCCCAAATCTAGCCCCCCGAAAGAAACTACTGACAAGACAAAGAAGGGGCAGTCCAAGCATGGCAGCCATTGCCATATTCTCTGATACATGTACTTGGCTTTAAAAAAAAAACAACAGTAGAGTGAATTTCAGTCACCCATTTATTTTTCCGAACCTCCCCAGTCTTTTCCATAAAGCAAATGAATCAATAGAAATTCCGCATGACCATCCCTTCAACAATTTCCTCATACCTTAAATGTTTGGGAAAACAAAACAATACATGAATTGAGGAAACCCTGAACAGTACATGTAATTTGAAGAGAGATGACTACCCTAAATCCTCAACAAATTTGACCTTAAGGGCACAAGTTTTAAGTTATTTCTTGAATTTATCAATGTGAATTTGGAACTAAAACTTATATTTTCCGGTAGCTTCAAGTCTTAACTTCATAAAAATGTTGATATTGTTTTTTCTCCACTTCTTAGCCTTTGCATAGCATGTAGTTTATTAAGTGGTAAAGGGGTCGCATTTGTTGAGGATTTAGGGTATATACATGTACGTGGTCGAGTTTTCTACGTGAACATAAAACACATGTAGTTAGGGGTCGTGGTCCTATGTCCAGAAATCCTCATGAAATGGTAGCTTCTCTAAATAAGAATATTTATGCAAACTGATTAAAATAATAACTACTGGGTAAAAGCACGATAAATTAATCAAAGTCCTTAGCATTTATGACCTTTCTTCATCCAATTCCACAATTTAATGTCCCTGAAAGAACCTGGCATTTACACGCTTCTGTTCCATTTCAATAAGATTATGGTATGTAATGACTAAAATTCACCTATTCCCTACCTGAAAAGTTTGACCAAAGCTTTCTTTTCAAGCCCTACCATCTAATTCTTGACAACAATAAACTAATAAATTAAACCTGGAGAAAAAATCTCTTGTTTACCTTTCCGTACCCATCTCCTGTATTCCCAGTCTCTTAAAAATTTATGTGAGCAATTGGGCAATTTGGCACACCTCATTTAAGGACAATTAGGTAATACAATCAAACAAAAAAGACCTTTTAAAGTCTTGACTTCAAGTTTTCATTTTAATCCCCTTCCGATTGTTTCCGGTTGGAATGCTGCCAAACCCAACTCTGATGCATGATGGGCATTTAGTGTTCAACTTTATTTTAAAAAATGAATTTAACGACTTTGAGTGTTGATTGCTAGTCTTTCTTCAGATAACTAATTAAAGTTAGTAACTCGTTAGATCTTTTATTAACATTGTGCATGGAATGGAGTATTTTGTAACAATAGACAAATAGCATTTCTTTCATTAATATTTTAATAGCTGCTCTAACTTTGAAACTTTTAATGGTTAACATTCTTGTATTCAGCCTCAAATTTCTTCATTTTTCAAGCTAAGTTTTATTCATTTTTTCTTCTTCTGTCTTTCAGGTATTTTATGATTTGATGAGAGAGATTCGATCTAGGAAGGTAGACAAATCACAGAGTAACGGAAAGAATAAAAAGAAAAAAGAGAAGGGAAAGAGAAAATGTATCATTTTGTAACATAGCAGTCATTGTAATAACCTGTGTAATTAATAATGTAACAAACCCTGTTACCCCTAGCTAGGCCAATAAATATTATCTTGGTCAGTGGATGTTATGAGCCAATAAATATTATCTTGGTCAATGGTTGTTATCTAGGCCAATAAAAACATGTATTCTCTTGGTCAGTGGATGTTATGAGCCAATAAATATTATCTTGGTCAATGGATGTTAACTGAGCCAATAATTATTATCTTGGTCAAGGATGTTATCTAGGCCATTAAATATTCTCTTGGCCAATAAATATTAAATGTATTTACATATAGGCCAATACACAATATCTGGTCCAATATTAAACATTATCTACGCTAGTAAATTGTAATGTAGGTCAATGTATCTTCTTTAGGTCAGGAAACATTATGTGTGCTGATGGATTTTATCTTGGCCAATACACAACATTTATGTGAAAATGCTATATGTAGACCCAAACACTTTTAAGGTTGATACAGCTGTGGATGAACAGACAATTGGAGAGGTATAAATTGTCTATAGGCTAATACACAATGTTTGGGTCAAATACTGTGATTTTTGTTAATTAATCTTGTCGATCTAATCTACTCTTCTAGTCTTACCTACAGACATTATAAAGGTCCGCTGTCTATGCCCAGGCCAATAAATATTGGCCAAAGATATTACCTGAGCCCATTAACATAAAATCTTCCAACAGACTCGTCATGTGGTGGACTGGTTTTTGTCCCTTTGTCAACCCTTTGTATACAGCCTTTTGTTAATTGTGTTTTTGCCCATGTTAAATCAACAGGACACTTAGGTCCAATTGTAGACTATTGGCCAGTTATAATAATTTATAATATTGTGGGAGGAAAACTAGAACCCAGGATCATTCACTGGTAGACCAACCTGCGTACAGTCTGTGCTTCATTGATGAAGAGAACCGGTAAATTAGAAAAGTACACTCTTGAAGTGCGTGCTCTAGAACGCTCTGCCAACGAGGCCTTAAGGGTTTTAAAATCATTGGGTTGTCCTTACATAGCTTCTTCTCAGTTTTCTATCCATACGCTGAAAGCTTAGTCAGCATATAAGTGAACTACCCTTGAGTATAATGCCACACCCCAATCAATATAAGTCTCTCTAGCTAGCTAGAGGTTTGCCCTCTGGCTAATGGTATATGTGGTACATCTCCAGCTAAAATTTACGCAGTCACACTTAGCACTGGAGGAACATTTGTCCAACGGAGCTATTTAAGACTAAATATTATCAGATTGTGTTAAAGAGTCCCTGGGTATTGCTAGCATACACCTCTGTCATTTGAGTTAAATAGCCATGCATGTGGCGTCAAACACCTACAGTTAATAAATCTGTCCTACTCATCAACCAATCTATCAGAGTACTACTTTTCAAAATTGTATAAATAAGGTAGCTTGCTTTACAGTACATGTCTGTGGTTAAGAAAACTAGAAGTTTCCTGTCAAGCAATAACAAGCCGTATATGTCTTCTTGTTACCTGTATATGTGTGAATTTGCCTCCTAAGTTGTGCTTTGTAAATATGCAGTTCAGAAAATCTGTGTTGGTTATGGTTTGATATCACTTGTCTGTAAAACTAGTAATAAATACACTCAAGGCTTTGGGCTTTATCAAATTTGTGCACATAAAGGGAAACAACTCTGAACACAAATGAAGTTAAAAATGTAAAGTGTGTATGTTTGCCAAGTAAATTTTGAACTTTGGAGTTTTGACATGAACAAGAATTTCAGACATTATCTAAGACTTCTCAGCAACTGAATTTAAAGTTTTTGAGAAACAAATCTTAGCTGTGTAGTTGCTTGCATAAGTTAAAATGTATGGGAAAACAGAATTTGGGTTGGCCTACTGTTTTTTTTTTTTTATTGAATTGTAACATGGTTTTCAAGCCTTTTTGTACTGTTCTTTACACATGAGTAAATTAACTGTATATACCAGAGAAATTATAAATGTCAATCAATGACTTCAACCGACTTTTCTTATAGCATGACAGTATTGCACTTTAAAACATGCATGTTAAACACCAAGTAAGGAAGTAACTGAAAAATACATGCAGCTATAGAGAATATCAGTAGTTGAGAAATATTTATTATTTATTAACATGCACCTCTGGAAATTTGTATAGTTCTCACAAGCACTGATAGTTCGACAAATCGTACAACCCATACATTATTTTCAACTTTTTTCTTTTTAACAGACGAAGGAAATCTCATGTAGGCCGACTTGTACTGTGGTTAAATGTTGCTTTTATTTTACGTGGGTGTGAGAAGTAATAAATAATTACATCATTATTGCAAGTATTGGCTCCTTGACAGTCCATAATTTATAAATATAGGGGATCATGACATTAAGGGGCTCGAACAAAACTCTTTGGAAGAGTTAACTCTTCAGTCAATGAGTTTAACTTTCTTCAAAGTAAATTATACTTAATTAGTGTTTAGGAATTAACACACTGAAGACAAACGTCTTTGTGACAAAATGGTAACGAACGGTATCTTTCATGCCAAATAGCCAACCTATGATTAGATAAAGCACCTGAATTGTGAAATTGCTATTACTGAAATATGATTGAGTATGGGTGTTAAAGCCTTTGCAAGTTATAGAGTACCATAATACAATAAAGTGAAATGTATTATGTTCAGTTTTCATTTTATTTTCACTTTGTTTTTTGGTCAATACATCAATGGTGCAGTTTTGCGTATCTCTTTGCTTTGCGTATCTCTTTGCTTTGCGTACATTGTACCTGTATTAGCCCGACTTCTGACAAGTGAATAGATACCTAAACTGGCAATAAAATAATATTAGGTTAATAGGTTCCTGTTGTTTCAGTGGGAAAAACTTTCTATGTTATATATTGTTATCTAAATTTTCTTGATTTGAAAAGCAAAAGTCCATTTAATGATATCCAAGTGATTCACATTTAAAATAAACTTTGATAGTGACTATATGAGTATTAACAGTGTTTCCAATATTTTGGAATAACTCTCTGGCTAAGAACAAGTGATTTTTTAGAAAGTGGTATATATAAGTCTTAATCTACTATCTGATCCATCGTCTTTCTGCTAATGAAGTAGTAAGTGGTTTGGTCACAATGTGCGGGAGCCTCCTGTGCCCTGGTGCTCTTTGAGATAAGGGGTATCAGGAAGCTGATTTGTTGTGGTGTCCTGTTTTTGTCCTTTAAGTGTATCATGGCATATTCTGAGCAGCATTGTTTAGGGTGGCTTCCTCCACCAATTGGGCTAGCACCCTGTCATATAAGTGAAATAACCGTAAGTACAGTGTAAAAATCCATTCAAGCTTATGAAATAGTTGGTTAGAGGCCATGCTTATACTAGTATCTACCAATGAAACTAGATACTAACTTTTTAAATAAATTGTTTGAACAAGATCATTTGTACTTTGCGGTGCCTAGCCCATTTAGCTAAAGACTGTATCCATTTTACATGTACTTCTGATACATATTTATATTTTAAACGATTAAAGTGTGTTCGTTAAAGCAAATGTAATTTGTCTACAGTTTAAATTTTGTCAGTAACGTTTCCAGTTAAAGAACCATTAAACCAAAGCATTTGTGCCAAGTGGTGCTGAAATCTGTTGTTAGTAGGGGAAACTCTACTTGAAATTACTTGAAAATGCAAGTACTACACATTTATCACCTGAGTTTTTGGAAACTGATAAATTTGCCAAAAAAGTACAGGTGACAAGTTCTTCTCTCTTTAGAATATGTTGTAAAGGGGAGATAAAATATATTTTGGTACTAAAGCTCAATTTCAGAAAACTGTTGAGAAAAGTGAATGGCTTTCAACTTGAAAGATGCACCCAATAAAGTTCTAAAATGATTGCATGCACTTTTTTAAACTTATTTTTTAGCTATATAGGCCTTGTTATGATTGTAAACAAAAAATATTATTTTTTTTACTTTTGAAGTTTGTGGTTATCTGTATTTGTGGTCATACTCGATGCATCTTCCTGAGCTAGAGAGTTTTGTCAAGGGAAATAACCTATGTGTATCATAACTTTTACCACTTTACACTGTAATAAACTATATACATAACATCATTGTAAAAATGTGTCCAATATTATTAACTATCTTGCTCTTGTTTCACAGTTTTTACTATTTGAGTAATAATAAATGTTTTCATTTTAATTCAGTCTTTTTATGTTATTTTTTCCTCTTTCACCATACTTTGCATTGAATCTGTTATTAGGGGAAAAGTGTGTTATTATTTTACTTCCCGCTAGAAATATTTTTGAATTTTTGAAAACACATCGATGCATAGTTTTTTTTCATGCTGGCTAAATTACGACCTATTATTTAATTAAAAGTGACGCCAAAACACAGCCATTGGTTGCTATGAAAGGGAGTCATCACCAAAAGTTATTTTAAGTACAACGCACTTACAGTCTATCTGCTTATTTTTTGCATTATGTGACAAGTGGCTTGTTGCGTATGGCAAATTGTATTCATCCAGGCTGATTTTCTTGTCTTAGGAACAGAGTTAGTTACAAAGCAGGTTAACCAACGTTAAAGGCTTAGCCACATAGATTTGGATAGTTGGATGCTCCAACAAGACTCTAAAAGTTTTACAATCAACCTGTCCTGGGCCATGAATGCAAGTCTGAGTTAGGATATAAGAAATACTGATAGTCGACCACATTCACCAACTCCTTTATGGAACCAGGGGGCGCTGGTGCAATAGACACTGGACTCTCCCTTATGCTGCGTCAATAGAAGTGTATTTGCTTTGAGCACACACTATATAATGAAAATGATTGACTAGATTTTAATCTTTACTTACATCCTATCATATTCATTTTATTATTTGTGCTCAAAGCAAATACACTGTATTGGCGCAGAATATCCAATTAAGGGAGAGTCCAGTGTCTATTGCACCAGCGACCCTAGCCCAGTAAACAGCATGGTAGGGTATCGTCGTTTTAATCTTCATTTCAACCGTAGTACTTGACAAATTCTGTGATTATGCTATTCGCATTTTTTCGGAGCAGGACTATGTGGCATAGCATTACAAGGTTCTGTTTTCTGGGCTACAGCAAACCCTGGCCCCACCATGGAGTAGGTGAGGTCAACTATCAGTATTATGTTGCACACTACATAAGCTATAAAGTTCTGGTTCAAATTAATTGTAAAGTCAGAAGATAATTTTGCACATTAATCACATAAATTGTTACCTGTACTGATACAATGGGAAAGCACACCTGAGCAGGTAATGTTCTCTTACCTTATGAACAAATGAGATTTTGGTTATGCATGGTTTTACCAAGGTGTTGGTAACATTATATTGCTATCTTTATTTCAACAACGCCAACCAGATTGGTTGGACAAATTCATGTTACCAATTCAACTAAACACACTCAGAGGGGGTGATATGGTTGAAGAATTAGGGTAATTTGATATGCAAGCTTATTTGCTTAAAGCACACATCATCAAATGAAAATGATTGACTACATTTTAATTTTTACTCATATATCCTATCACACCTGTTTCGTCATCGCCAACCAGATTGGTTGGACAAACAGTTCTGGATAAAGTCTTATGATTTTTATAAGAATTATAAAGATAGTATGGATTGTGAGCCATGTATACCAAATTCACAACCAAGAAAGTACAGAATGGCCATGTCAAAAATAGCTATCAGAATGGCTGGTTGACACTGGGCTTGACTTGACTTTACAGGCAAAAGTATATACACAAACCTTCAAAAACAATTCACACTAAAAAATGTTAAAATAACTACAAATGTTACAGTGTTGCTCATTTACTCCATATATATAAACTATAGACATACATTGATTCTTGTGATACAGTTACTCAATAATAAATAGATGGATTGTTGTAATATATTTACTTAAATTTTATAGCATAATAATAGCACATACATTCTTGTGTTACATGGATTCATATGATACATATATTTTGAATGTTATAAACAATAAATAGATGGATTCATGAGATACATTAAATTAAATATCTAAAATAAATACTGTTGACTTGTGGTAGACAAAGCACATTTTTTGTACAATTTCACAACATTGACAGAATACCTCGTACATCTTAGACAATTCATTTTTTTCTTTGAGGTAAGCACACTGCACTCTTGAGCTATAGATGAACTATGATGTAGTGGGTATCATGAAGACGTACAGACCCAATGTGTGAAGGAAACCACCCTCAACATCAAAGGACGTCAAACAGGACACCGCAATCAGTCAGCTTCCTGAGGCTTGGAGCCCCAAAGGCATGAAGCCATCAACCAGAATTTGTTGTATCAACATAGTGTTTACATGATATAACTTACAACGGTTGTATTGATCACAACTTCTGCCTGGATGACCAAACTCTTTAATTCTGCTAAGCTGACCCGAATTGTAACATAGAAATGTTTAGTCGTAACTTTGCGGGGATCAACGGTTCAAATCTTAGTGTGTTCATTGTATTCACAATAATAGTGTACATTTTTCGAGTTCTCTACAAAGATTTCATATCATATAGCTCAAGAAAATTGTATTCAGTCATAATCTGTCTCCTATACATGGAATAATGTGCCTCGTATACATAGATTCATTTATCACATCAAATGTACATGGATTCATCTGTCACTTCTCAACCACATCAATTCATCTGTCTCATATACATAGAATAATGTGCCTTACTGCCTTGTATACATGGATTCATCTGTCACATCTCATGTACATCAATTCATCTGTCTCATATACATAGAATAATGTGATTTGTGTACATAGATTCATGTCACGTCTCATGTACATCGATTCATCAGTCTCAATCTGTCTCATATACATGGAATAATGTGCCTCGTATAATTGATTCATCTGTCACATCTCATGAATATCAATTCATCTGTCACAATCTGCCTCCTGTACATCGACCTGTATGTCACGGGTACATGGAAGGATGTGTCACAAATCTGCCACTTGTATAGGAGGCCCCTTCCGATTCATCCCATTCATTATTTTATAACGTCACCCATACTGATCTGTCAATATACATGTACGTCTTACTAATGGATTGTCACGCTTATGATCCACTTGGGTCAAGTATATTCACACAAATGACCACAGCCAGTTGGACATGAGACATTCTTGAGTAGCCATTCCTGAATGTGATGTATGTGACCTCCGTGTGAACATCCCTGGCACCAGACCTGAAGGCCTTTCACTGGCAAATGGCTGAAATAGAAACAAGAAATGTCAACATGGTTTTATTTACTGTAAATCACCTATAATTTCAACCATGCATAATGCCTACCTTTTTGCAAGTTGTGGAAGCATTATAGCATGTAAACAAACAAATTTAAGTTTATTGTAAAATCCAGATTCTCCTTTAACTGTAAAACTGTTGTTTGACTCCCTGACATTTTTTTAAAGTCCTTAAAATAGCTTCCAAAGTATTAACTTCAAGGTCGAAATTTAAGGTGATTTAGGGTTATTGACGTTTTAAGATTTATCATATATACTACGTTATTATGATAAGACAATACTAGTGCCAGTTGTCATGTCAACCGACTCAACCACAAACTTGTTCACCTTTGAGTAGTTTGTGTATTTCTGGCTTAGTTTGTTTGTTTGTTTGTTTGATTGGTGTTTAACGTCGTACTCAAAGGTATTTCATTTATATGACGACGGATTCT
>JAVFBZ010188384.1:0-14745 GCA_032466195.1 Katharina tunicata
TGTACACGCTTTAAGTGAGACTTGGTCAAATCCACCTTTATTTAATATACCAAATTCAACAGATGACTTAACATCTTCATACTGATTGTGACAAACTGGAAGCCTCAGGACACAAGAACATATGTTGGCTGTGGGGAGCTCCAGTTCAATTTTATTTTCCAAAAATTCAATCTTAGGGGATGTTTGAAACCCACATGGTGGGACAGCTTCAGCTCCAGTTGCAAATATTAAGATATCCCTAAATCTAAGCTTAAGGTGTCCATCTGGAATATGAAACATAGTTATCATCAGCATTGTTGGAGTTGTGCATTTTGCCAGTGGAAGTACTGGAAGCCTACCTTGGCCCACATGAACTTCATTTAAATTGAGAACGTATTCACCATTTGTTCATCTAGATAATAATGTTTGAGAGTGTTATGACGGGAAAATTACTAATTACTAAGTATTATTATTTTGTTAATCATTGATGTCAACCACATCAACTTTTGAATGGGCTATACAATATGTGCAAAAATTACATAAAAAGATATATGTATTTTTTCTTTTCATTTCTAGAATCATTGATGTCCATAAAAAATATTTGGGGCTTTCGGCAATATGATTAAATAGAACGGGTTCAATATACTGCATGCAAACTTTTGTTATGCACTGCGAAAAGCAGGTCAAATGTCAGGGCAATAATGAATGTGGCCGGTTACCGTTATTTATGAACTCTGCGACAACTTGCATCAAATATTGGTTGAAATTGACTGAAATGCCTGCTCATCGATATCCAACAAAAAGTGATAATATGTTATATAAATTGGACAATAACGGCAAAAAATCGTGGGCTAATGAAATCCGGTTATTACTATGTAAACATGGCCTTAATCACGTGTGGTTATCCCAAGGTGTTGCTAATGCAGATTATTTGTTGCTGATATTTAAAAACAGAGTTAAAGATATTTGCCGCCAACAATTGTTGGGTCAGTTGATTGATAGTAGCGAATATTGCCGTTATAAACTGTTATTGGTGTTGAATACTCTCTCACTACCAATTTACCTCAATCCATAATAGGTGATTTTGCTGAAATAAGAGTGGGTACTGCAGGCCTAGCAATAGATTCTCGCTGATTTAGAAATATAGACAGAGAAAATAGATATTGTTTATCATGTAAAAACTTAGAAATTGAAGATCAATACCATTTTATTATGATCTGTCGCAAATTGGAAAATTTACGTAAAAATATATACTCATGTTAGTCGCCATGATAGACATACGTTTAATATGCTGCTGACTAATAGAAATGCGAATGTTATAAGCGGATAAGCGCAATGCTCTAAAACTAAGAAAATCCTGTGTAGCCTAACGGAAGGTACTCTACAAAATCATAATCCGAGCTACTTTGTATGTTTACACTGTTTAGTTTATTATTTTCTATGTAATTGGAATGTATGTTTGATTCATGTATTCGGGCAAATGACCTTTATGCAAATACCCAAGAAAAATATTCCATTCTTGACCTGAGTAGGAGAAAATTCATACGTGGATTAAGCTAAGACAGTAAAACAATTTTAAATACAGTTGCATAATTGTCATAAATAGTATAGTTTATGAATTCCGCCATCTTAAAGGCGAGATCGCGAGATAGCGAGATTTACCAGTTAAATCTCGCTTTCTTCCGATCTTGCGTTCTTGTTCCCTTGCCCCCAACCTGAGTAACAAAACTACAAACCTGTAGATTTGATATATGAAGCTCGTTTTTTTATTATTTATTATCGGAAGCTGAGCTTCCATACTTCAAGATGGCGGTGTTTGCAATATTAACCTCGTGCCAGTTATAATTTGGAGCTTTCGTTTGATATGATGAGTTAGACATGCGTATGCTTTTACCGGAAAGCGAGATTTAAGAGTTAAACATCACGTTCTTACAATCTCGTCCCCCTCCCAATTCTTACGAAAAAATACAAACCACGAGATTTTACATTACAATCTTCAAAGTGTAAGCGAGAACGCGATATTGCGAGATTTATCCGGTAAATCTCGCGGGCCCGCCTTCAAGAAGGCGGAATTTGAAAACCACGAGATTTACATATTAACTCTCGCCTTTTTCTAATTCTGTTTATCCATGACAAGATAGCGAGATCGCGAGTGGCCGCTATGAGCTTCCATATCGAGGTGGAAATGTGCAGGTATTATTTGTCTTTTTTCCTTTGAATTTTCACGAAATTCATTTTGGTTTTCTCGAAATTCATTTTAGATTTCTTAAATTTCATTTTCATTTTTTTATTTTTGTGTGTTTCATTTTGATTTTTGTGCGTTTCAGTTTAGTTTTCTCGAAATTCACTTTAATATTAGTGAAATTCATATTAATAATTAAGCTTAGTTTAATTTTAGTGCGTTTCAATTAAATTTTTAGTTTTTCTGATATATTTTTTTGTGAAACTCATTTCGAATTTAAACTATATTTGTTACAGTTTCTCGACTTTTGAATGCAATTAAAGTAAACAACATATAAGTTTTATCGATGGACTTCGTGTCTAACTTTTTTGCTTAACAATTTTTCCTTCTAAATGAACAAAACATGCAAAAAATTGATAATGAATTATATGATAGTTATTAGCCACCGTAGTTCCCAGTGATATTTATTATACATTCCACTTGTTTGGCGACATATAGGCTATATATAACTGACTGGAGGCTCGTGGTATAAATAGTGAGGTTTTCTTACACCATTTCTTCACAAAATAAAGATAGATCGCATTGTACTTAGATGACAACTAAATTATATAGTTTACACTTACCTTCGATGTCTAAATCCGCTTGTCAAACCTTTCTGCTTTCTCATATATAATTGCAAATGGCGTAATGCTGACATTGAGGCTGAACATGTGGCCACGTGACTTTCCACCGCGGTGTAAAAGTTTTTACCACGGTGTAAAACAAAATTCGCTGTAAAAGTCGCAGGAAAATCACGAAAAAGTAAAAACCTTGAATGTCACTTATAAGCCACGGTACATCAATGAACACGCCTAGTTTCGGTTTTGCTGGTTTTCCAGGCCTATTTGTCGGAAACATATTCCAGAGTCCAGTGACGACCCATTTACATCAACATAGTGGGCCACACAAAGCCACAGCAGCTCGCTCAGATACAGTCAAATAACGGCAACTTCTTTAGGTCGTTTTGAATTTGCCTTGTCTGCAGAAGCTCCTAGCATGCTGCGGGAAGATTGCGAAGGCCGTCCAACCAGCCACAGTGCCAAAGACTTTAATTCCACACAGCACGTTATGTTTCAACGTTTAAAGTTAAATTTTGTTAACTTTTGTCACATTCAGTACCAGTGACAGTTGAAGGCAAGTTAGCAAAACCGCGAAACAGTCGAAATCAGGGAGGAATGTCACGCGCACAAATATAAAATGCATACGCTAGAGTAAAAAAGTCTTTTCGTGGCTTTTTAATACATTAAACTCATTCTGATTTCCTGTTAAATGTGTATTTTTTTATTGTAAATAACTGAAATTTAAGTATCGATTGAGGACTTTTTAGCGCACTGCTTTACTACATAGTAAATTGACCTGATCGGCAGCTGTCTGCTGTGTGCTGTTTCTATCCAAAAAGAGTATATATTTTTTAATTGTACTGCTAATTATACAATACATAGAATATTTGTCATATATTGGTAAATTACCATATATATTTCATCTTGTGGATGAGAAAATCTGTATTTTCACTTGTGGCTTTACAGATTTTCTCACCCGTTCGATGAAATATGCATGGTATTTACCAATACATGACAAATATCCTCTATTTATTTATTTTTTTTTTTTGTTTACATTTTTCACTATTTGGATACTAATCTGGTTCAATTCACTGTGTGAATAAATCACTATGAAAAAAAATCAATAAATCAAGTATTAAAATTAGAGGAAAAATCTGCTCGTTACTTTGATCGATGAAAAGCGGTATTTATTTCGATAAAACATTCTGACAAGAGGACTACATTTGTTAAAATGACATAGACTGCTTATAAGTATAAAAGTACGAAATCGCTTGTCTAAAGCTCTGTACAACTCAAAACATAATTAACTTAAACAATTACCATATCATAGCTATTGTTCTCATCCAAAGACATGTTTAATTTAAACAAAATTGTAAGCAAACCTTGAAGAAAACGAAAAAGCCGTCTCTGATTATTTAAAGCAAGAGAGGCAACTCTTAATACTGTTCTGCGAAGGAAGACAATTCTTATAACTTGATGAGAACTCGTACATTTGAAGTTGAACGTTACTTTGCATCAAACATTTGATTTGTAAACATCTACTTTCCTTTCACTATAGTTTGAGTTTCTTCACTTCACCTGTGTTTGTTTTTACCTTAAACTTTATTGGTACTTAACATTTGGTTTAGTCTGATCTTTTTTTGCCAAAATAGTCTGCGTAGTTTGACGGAAAGTAGCAGAATTTGCCGTGTTTCCATATAATTCTACTTCCTTAGTTACAAACGTTATCTCGAGAGCAACGGCCCAAAAACCGAGTTGCTCGGTATATTTGTCTGTCTCCCTATACGTAAACTGGTAATTCGGCCTTATAATCCCACTTAACTTATATTGGGTCAATATATCCATGCAAAGCCTTTTGGTTGCAGTTTAAAATAAATTTGTGCTTTATGATTTTCTCTAGATCATACTAAAATTCGGCAATGGGATGGTCTAATGTAAGGAATTTGAAGACATAACAAGTAAGCAAACAGTTCTAAAATATCGTTTAAAGAAACATACTTGATAGTTGAATGAGCTAAATCGATTAATATCATAGTATGAGTAAAATCACTTTAAGTGTCGCATAGTATAAAATCCCAGACAAACACACTAAACTATTGCATAAATAAAGATGACTTACATGTATATCAATTTCTGTTTCTTTTCCTGTTTATTTAAAGAAATGATTTTGAATTAAGTTATCTTTAAGAACAAACAAGTACTAATTATTAATAAAGGATTACATCAAACCAACATTCACCAATACCTACAAGTTCATGTCTCATTTCACAAAGACTCCTGAAATATGTCAAACTGATATTTTTTTAAATATTTGACACTGGAATAATATGAGACTAACATTGCTGAACTAAATTCATACTCAGACCACATGTATGCCCGTCACATTATCAGATGTTTGTAAGAATTAACTCTATAATTCGCTGTTCATATATTCCAAACGCAACATTGACTTGTTTTATTGTTCATAATTCTTTGTATTAACTCTAAGTTTTCAAAGTTAGAAACATGTATGTGAATGGTTCATTTGATTGGTGGTTTCAAAGATAATTATGGGATATTTCAGGTCAAATGTATTTAGGATCGACTGGTACATCTACTATCCATAGTAACCAGGATACCAGTAATTACAAATAAAGATAAAGAGATCAGTTATCTGTTTGCCACAAGTATAACATTTTGTAATACTAATCTTGATTATCAATTAATTGTGTATGTAGATATACAGTATGTACAAAACATGTATTCTGAAAAGGTATTGTATGTCCATAGGCATCACAAGATTAACGCAAATTAATACAAGTAAAGGTATTGCATAACATTAAATATGTTTAAATTTACTTTTAACAAAACAAAAACAGAAGTATAATTAACATAGATACAATTTATAATTTTATTTTAAAATTTAATGTAATTTAATTTAAATTAAACTTAAATCGGGTTGTGTTTTGCAAAAAAAAAAAAAAAAAAACGTTGAAAGGCTAACAAAATCCACGGATATATTCGACAGACTCGCTGAAATGATGAAATATAATAACCTTCATGTTATCTATCTACTAAGTGCAACAAAGGTTGTTTTCTCGTTCTGTGCACAAACTTTTGCAATGAAAGTTCATTTGAGTTTTTAAAAAGGTTTTCTCCTTTACCGAAAATTAAAACTGAGAAATTTTCGACGGTTAAATCATCATACAAATTGTCCTTTCCACGTGCCTGTATAACGTTGAAAAGCATGAACGCAATATTTCCACAATCTCAAAAAGCAACAGTTTCATATATTTCACATATATTTATGGCAATATTTTTACAGGGACACTGGCACAATCGATCACGTCACCAGATGCTGATGTAGTGGCTGGTCGTTCATACACTCTCCAGTGTAAGATAACGCCACCTGGGACTCAATACGGAGTACAGTGGTTTCTGCGTAAAGCGACTAGCGAGCTTCTATATCTGATATACGATTCCGGATCATGTGCACAAAATATATCTCTGAGCAACAGCAGCTTTTCAACTGTACTATCTGGACATTGTACTAAAACAGGTAACGAGGAACTGTACGAGGTGACGATATTGAACGTCACAGAAAGAATTGAGGACTCTACATGGACATGTTCATTGGCTTCAACAGCTACAACTTCTGAAAATGTCACTTTGAGTGTCAAAGGTAAGTAAATGAACACGGATTGGAGAAATTGTGACAAAAATGTGCTTGTTTGTGCTCGTTTCGGACCACATCCATAGCGCCTTTCCATAAAAACACAGATAATACTTCCACTGTTTGAAAATTAAAGTTTACTGACTAGAGGGTATAGGGCACAGTCAGATGCAAATCACACATTCAAACTGACAAGTTCTGTATGCAGCATCGCTTCTAAGCTAAAGCAGCCAGAGTTTTCGCCTTAGTTTTATTGTGTCATAATTTATAAGCCGACTTTTCTTAGTTCTGATGTAATATTAAACATGAATGTTTTAGTTTTAATTTGAATGTCACTCAAAGAAATCAGTCGTTTGGCTTAAATACTGACTAAAAGTGATGAGCTTATTGGTAACATTGTAAGCGTATTGTATTATATCTATAAATCATGTCAGAAATGATGCACCTGTCGACGCAAAATGATAAAGGCCGATTTATTGGGAAAGACAACCCCACAAAGCTATTTCGTAAGTAAATTGCAGTACATAACAAACATCCTAAATAACGTTAAATATCAACTAGAATATTTGTTTTCAAAATATTTATTATTTTTGCACCTGTCAAATCATCTTTCTCTGATAATCAGAAGGCACAAAATGTTTACCTGGTTTTCAATGACTCTATGGAGGCATTCACTGGTAAGGCATCATTTCGTACTGATACAAGCCACTGTCGTCGAATTTCGACATTAATCTGAAATCTATGAAATGGAACTCCTATATGGCTTGGCAGTTCATAGTAATTTATTTTAGTAGGGCTAACTATAGTTGATTTGTATGCTACTTAGGATATTTATTATGTACTACAGTTAATAAATTGACCAAATAAGAGCTGTATGAGGATGCTTTTCCCTTTAAATTGGCGGGTGGACAGGGACGCAATCGATTGTTGGGTCCTTTCATTTATCGGTTCAAATAACAATTCACCGACGACTTTAAATTTAAATCTGCCTCAAACAAAAACAAAACACTGTGACCACCTGCAAAGAAAAGTCGAAGAAGACAGGGAGCCCGAAACAGTTTATTTGTAGCTCTAAAGTAACCAATTTGTTACACGATTTCGGGTTTAAGGATACGCTGTAGCAACGCAATTTATAAACGCAACCTGTAATAATTGTTGCAAATTGCGTTATGACAAATAGCGTTTTTTATCGGATACGTTAAACTTAATTAATAAAAAAGACAAAATGCTCAAAAATTATACTTGAATAATTTTTTGTCTATTTATCTTATTTAATGAATTCAGAGGTATCAAAACGAAGTTTGCGATAAATGTTACAAAATGCAATTTGTTATAAAGCAATTTGTAACAATTATCGTAAATTCTGTTTTTATTTGCCTGAAGTAGAGAGAAATAAGACAATTGTTGTTCTTTTTGTTTCTGTGTTAAGTCCAATGTTTCTTTTATCAATTACATATGTTTGGAAAGAAATCAATGAATAGTTCAGAATAACAAACCGTGTTTACGAATTGCGTTGTAGCACGTCAATGCCATTTGTTACAACACTATTTGCAACAATTATCGCAAAGTCCGTGTTTATCCGTGAATCCATTAACATAGGCAAATAGACCAAATGTATTAGTTTGGAGCATGTTGTCTAGTGTAAAAGTCTAACGTTTCTATGTGTATTATACAATACATAAGTTTGGAAAGAAATCAATGTATAATATGGAAAACCAAACCGTTGTTACAAATTACATTTTTTTTAAAATTGCGTTGCAGGACGTCAAAGTTATTTGTAATAACGGAATTTGTAACAATTGTCGCAAATTCCGCTTGTATACGTCTGGATTCATTAAAATAGAGAAATAGACGAGTTTTGATAATATTGTCTTGTGTGTTTTGTTTTAACTTTAACCTTTATTTTATAAAATACATGTTTGAAAACGAATCAATTATCTCAAATTCATTTATTATACGTCTGAATTCCTTAACAGGGAGAAATACACAAATCGAAACACAAAAGTATTAGTTATGAGCATTTTGTCTTGAGCATTATGAGCATGTTGTGTTTTAAGCTAAACGATTCGTTTATAAAATACATATATTTGGAAAGAAATCAATGAAAATATGGAAAAACCCACCCTTTTATTACAAATTGCGTAACAGAACGTCACACTATTTCTAACAACGAAATTTAAAAACAATTATCGCAAATTCCGTATATAAGCGTCTGATTTCATTTACAAAGACAAATATGCACAAGTATATAAGTGTTGAGCATTTTGTCTTGTGTTCTTTTTTAAACTAAGTTTAACGTTTCCAGTATAAAATACATATATTTCGGAAGAACTAATAATGTGGAAAAATAAATACTATTACACATTGCGTTGCAGTACGTCAACGCTATTTGTGATAACGCAATTTGTAACAATTATTACAAATTGCGTGTTTATTACAAATTGCCTTGGTACAATGCGCTCATGCTTGAATAAAAATACAATTTCGTGCCGGTGGAGAAAATTAAAAGTAAATACTACATCCGACTGTCGAACTTCTTGAATTATTGCGGTAAAATGGGATAAACAATGTCACATTCACTGCACAGCCTAACAAAACAATAAGTGTATGTTAATTTTTTGTTTTACAGCAGATCGATTTTCGTATGATATTGACATTTGTAGTTAATATTCGGAGATCAGACACTAATGTTCATTGGGTAAATTATACATTTACACTTGATTTCTTAAACATTAATTTTATTTAATTTTTGGTTCATATTATAATTGATGTCAATCAATTGTAAATAGGTGGCTGATAAAACATGGGAAGGGAATGTATATTCAGTTTTATGTAGGTGTATATACACATTCTCGCTAGTTGTTACAAATCGAGAAGCAAAAACAATTATAATATTATTTAGATGAACCTGGTCACTTGAATGCAAATTGACAGCATTACACGCAAACTAAACAGATGGACAGAATCGTTAAATTTTAATGACTATTAGCTTTACTACAATCGGTCCCCCATACGACAGAGAGTATTACATTTTACACAAAATTCATTAAGCCAAATACGAAAACTTAATATTCTTACAAAACAATTCTTCTAGGTTTTTGCACAAGGTGAAACTGTGTATGAAATTTACTACAGCTGTTTGATTCTCAGGGAAGAATGTTGTTGACTGATACTAAGCCTGTCCAGTCTCTTTATATCTGGCCTGGGTCTATGTTAATCAGAAGTTTTCACATATCATATGTAAGTGTAACAAATCTGATGATATACCAGGAAAGGGTAGGGGGAGGGAGTGGGAGGAAGTTTCTGTAAGAATTTATCGAGTCTGTATTTGATAGTTATTGGATGAATCTGGGTAAACAAGGAAGATTGAAACCAACAAAAAAACGTTGCACTATAATCTGTTTGAAATGTTGCTTCTATTTCCGTGCCTGTTGACATGATATTCGTTTCGTAACAAAAACAATTAACCAAACCCATTAGACGTAAAGCAATATAGAAAACAGACTATAGTATCCTTAGATTAATCGTGTCGCCCTCTGGCTAAGGGAAATATGTTTCCAGATTATATTCATGCTCTCGCACTTAGCTCAGGATGACCATTATCTTTCAGCAAAACACTAAAGTGATTTCACATTTTATGATCGTTCTAAGAGTCGCTGTCTACTGTTGGAATATATCGCCGTCATAAAAGTGAAATATCCTTGAGCACGGCGATTAACACCAATCAATCAACATAACTCGTTTTCAGTGATGGTGACCAGTGTGTCGATGACCCAGCCTGGTACAGTATTAGAGGGTAGCACAATCACGTCCACCTGTGTCACCTCTCCCAGTAAACCCGGAGCTTGTATTAGCTGGTTAATACGGCGACCAGGGACAAGTGTAATGAATATAACCACTGGACAACCAGTCTGTAACGAAGTCTCCTCCACAACACAGATCACAACCCGGACACTGAACTTTACTGCTACAGCAAAAGACAGTGGAGCCAGTCTGTATTGTACAGCTATCAACCGTGTGACAGACACACTTGTGTCGTCACAGGAATATCAACTCGATATTCAATGTAAGAATCATCTTCAATTTTAGCTTACGATTTCATATTTAAAAACCAAAATCCGCATGAAAAAATCCTGATTTTAAATGTGTTACAAACATTACAAGACACATTTTACCTACATCCTTCTCGTTATAACGAACTTGTTAACGAACATTTAATACAGCACTCTATAATCCACAGGCGGGTGGTTGGACTGGATCCCCTGGTGCCCGGGTGCTTTCTGAGCCAAGAACCACCAGGAAGACGATGTTGCGGTTTTGTTTTTCGTCCTGTGAATGTACTGTAGTCTCTTGTGTGTTGCCATCGTTGTTTAAGATGGTTTCCTTCACCCATGGAACTGGCACGCCGTCATATAGACGAAATAAGCTGAAGAACGGTTTAACACCTCAATCAAACAAAAAATATAATCCAGAATGTGTTTGAATATGTTTTTTCTTATCATCAACACCCATTGACACATTTATTTGGCTGATGAATTATGAACATGTTTAATTAGTAAGGTTATACTACTAATACAATGTACTCACAATTCTTTGCAGACTGTTGGTGATGATTTGTATAATTGTATATGTTGTATGCTAGACAGAGATAGAGCATACCTGGCAACATCTCTAAAATCACTAGCTAGCATTACTCATAATATGTTATATCTGCTTGTGAATGTATTCACCATAAAGTGGTGTACGTGTTACATAAGATATGTTAAAAGATGTGCACATTTAAAATGGGGTAACATGATGAATAACTCTTATATCTGGACAATCTCTTTGTTTATGTGATGTAGCACATCGTTGTGACACATATGAATGTTTTGTCATCAAACTTAAGACGATATGTTCCATGATCATCTTAACACGGACGTCAATAATTATTTTTTCCACATTTAACCTGCCATTTTAATGTAATTAATTGTGCCAAGCCATGAATAATGTATTCCACTACAGAAAGTTAATATCTCTCTTTAGAAACACTTTTTTTTATTATGGTATGACCAGCGTCTGTCCGTCCGTCAGTCCGTCCCTCCGCCGTCCGCCCGCCCGGATGGGTTCAATCCGTTTCAGGAGTATAACTCGAAACTAAAAGGCCTATGTTTATGACACTTGGTTGGCATATTAATTTTAGTTGTGTCTTTTGCTATTATCGATTCGCCAATATTTTTATGGATACAAAGTTGGACTTTGATCATAATCAGGAGTAAATTTTGTTTCCGGATCATAACTCGAAAACTATAAGGTTTATGTTTATGAAACTTGGTAGGCACATCAACCATAAACTGTAGTTGTGCCTTTTGCCCTTACGCATTCACCATTTTTTTAAATTCTTATTTCCATTGATCCTATATATGGTAACCGAATACATTTCGCTGTATAAAAAATTAATGGATACCATGGTATTAATGACATCCAAATCGATTTTCCTGTTTTTGCCGACTTCCTTAAAAGAAGACATGTTGCGTATCAGTTTGACATGTCGTTGGTGACCATGGTTACCATATGTTCATTAAGGGTCTACATCGCACCCCACGAGGGCGAATGTTTGGTTTACTGAAACTCGTGTTAGACAAGGTAGAAGGGTCAACTAATCTACCCACTTGATTCTTTTTTTTTGTTATCCTTAGTTATTCCCAATGCATCTCGTGTACAAATCATTTTTGATTTCCAATTTACTTTATAGAACCTCATATATTGATTACACTCTAGTCACATGTTTTATCTCATTTTTCACCTGATGACGACACTTGTATATGTTAAGAAACGTTGTTGTTACTCACAAAAAAAGAGGCGGTTATCCAGATATAAGACTATGCTGCTTATTATATTGTATATAAGTTCTTACCGAAAATATAACTTCTTGAAAAAACATTTATCTTTATGTAACTGACATTATCAGCTTAATGTTGAAATCTGGCAACGGTCAATCGATGATTGACCTAATTACATGTATATGCATACATATAAAGTGATCTTACAATTAACTTCATGTTGACTTAATTTCCAGATTCACCTCGCAATGGTGTTAGTTTGCTTGGTTATGTGATTGGGAATAGCGTTGATTCCGGTCAACCAATCGCCCTGTCGTGTGGTGTGGGTGTGGGGAATCCCAGTCCAACACTGACCTGGTCCCCAATCTGTGGAAATAAGATGGTCTCTAATAACGACGGCACTCAACCGATTATTCTGAACGCCTCATCATCACTGAATGGGAGGTCCTGTTCATGTAACGGGAGTCAGGATGGGTCTATGACAGGATGGACAGACGAGAAAAGTGTCACCTTCAATGTGTCGTGTATGTATATCGATTAATTAAGCTATTTAACATTAAAATGCTTTCAAAGTCAGGCATTTATCTGCACTTTAAAATCATGTGGCAAATTCACCACGGTAATAAGTTTGAACCACATCAACTCGGAAATGTTCAATAACTGCTTAAACTTTTCAAGTCTATAATTATTAGTAGACAAGATTATAACAGTATACCCTTGACTATTTTTGAAGGGATATTTGTAGGGATTATGAATGTTATTTAATAAAATATTAAGAGGAAGGTTATTTAGTAATAAGTATTTGAAACTAGCTGCAATGATAACAGTTGTCAGGTTTTGTTAAATTCACATAAACATTTAGAGTAAACTCAAACGATACTATTTGACAACGTTTGCATTGCTCAATCGGACGTTCGATTATATGTGACATGAATTCCATATCTTGTTTGGAATCAAGTTTAAACCAATTTGCTGGGATCTCGTAGCAGTTGTGCAGAGGTAATGCCAGGAAGATCAATTTTACAGTGAAATGTAAAATGTAGTTATGTTATAGTCAAACGGTTTATAAAAACTCTTAGCATTCTTGAAACATTATATCGCCATCTTATCGTATTTTATGGATACAAATAATAGGTCCCGTTAAGCTCTTCAAATGTTTGCATTGATGTCATGTATATTGAAGTGTATAGGACTAGACAAATTCACCAGTTTACAATAAAAATAAATTAATGCATCAAATAGAATTGTATATGGTAACAGTTGGGCGCTGTTTATCTGTACAATTTGCAGCGTAAACGCTTTTACTGTTATCCATTAGGCATACAATTCTCATTATTGTTTAGAAAACAGTAGGATTTACAGTATTTGATTTAGCGCTTTCATGAGTTAAATCTCCGACCGACTTCTAATGACAGGGCGTTATGATACAGTTTTAATTGTAACTTGTATCTATGTATCTTAAGTCGTATCTTATCCATATGAAAAGTCGATGTAAATCTATCTAGCCATTATTTGATGTTTTTAAAATTTCTTTATCTGTGTATTTCAGTTGGTCCGGGCAGTGTAACTCTCACACCAGATACAGATCTTAACGGAGATAAAGCCACTGTTACGGATAATATCACAGTCACATTTGATTGTTTAACCGGAGAGTCTAATCCTGCCGCAATTATCTCCTTTTACAAAAACTCCACACCAATACCAGAGTCACAGATATTCGGTGTCAGTCAAACTACAGGACTCAATAACGGATACAATGTGTCAGCACGGTACAGCATGAGACCCACTCGATATCAAGATGGTCATGTTATCAGATGTGAGGCTCAACGACCAGACCGACAAGAAACTCGTTCAACATCTGAAATAACGCTGGATGTGCAATGTATGTCTATGAAAACGAAATATTTAAAACATCATTAAAATCATACAATAGTGTGCCAAATTATTTTACCCTTTACATAAACCTTTAAAATTTGATTTAATGTATATTTGTTGGCGCTGAAACGTTTTCAAAACATATCTTATTTTAGTCCACATTTATCTCATAATTTTGAGTATGGTTGAAAAGTGTTAAGTGCTGATTTTGACTGAACTATAAAAAGAAAGAAATATAAAGTGCCTTCGAAAACATCCGTCTACTCTTTAACACGAATTCAGTTTATGCTTTTCATCCCTTCTTTTGATTTGTTTAGCCTTTTATTTTTTATGTTGTTTTGTTTATTTTGTATATTTATGCTTTTGTCATTAGATAAATTAATCAATGGTGTTATATATGAAATACTACTATATTCTGCCACTTCCTAAACATGTCACATTAAACCATATATTTGTCGTAAACATCTTCTGTTCATGTTGTTTGTGATCAGATAACCCTTTGCTAATCAACTGTGATGACTCGTACACAGTAGTGGAGAACCAGACTGTTGAACTGACTTGTACAGCCTGGGCGAAACCTAACGCTCAATTTACTTGGAAGAGGGAACAAACTGAGTTAAACCATACTGAATCTGG
>JAVFBZ010188395.1:0-14744 GCA_032466195.1 Katharina tunicata
ATTTGTGTGAACGGACAACTTTATTTGTGTTAATGTTATCCTTGGCAAGTTAAAGATTTCTCATAATTTCCATGAGCTCTGTATTGGAATTAATAGTGGGTAATGTTTAGAAACCAGGATGTACTTTATTCTAAAGTAGTCTCAAAAGTACAACCAATTTAAGCCTTTGACGATAATGGTTCAAATGAACTTAAATATACCATTGTAACTACTGGCTATTGACATTGTGTGGAATGAACTTTTACAATTGTACTCTACCCAACCTACTCTATCCAAGACATAATGTCACCGGGATGAAATTATAACAGACGTTAAATTGAAAACGGTAGGAGGGAGTAATTTCCCCCTGAACCTGTGGCTACAGAAGTCGAACAAAGTAACTAAATGTGACATATAGGCAGATATATAAATATATACAATGCCTTTTATCCCAGAGTCGTCTTAAAACAGCACCAAGTAGGTTAAGAACTTATTTTGGCACAAGAACTTTTCCAGAGAAATACATTTACCAACTTCGATCTATCGGTTGACTTAACTTCCAGTATTATAGTATACTTTAGCGTCACGGCATCCGTGTTAAGCAGTTTGTTTGGAAGAAAGTTGACCGGGAAATTTGTGAACAGTATAGAAAAACCTTACTTGGCTTGGTGATTTTCCCCATATAGCTCAATAATTATTCGTTATATAAATACAGGTTAGTTTGATTGAACCGATTAATCTAGGATTTAAAAATATAAAAAAAGATCCCTGGCATATTTTAAAAAGGTTTCATCCTTTATTAAATTCTTGTCGATGCGCTATGAAATACCGGATAGACTACATCTTTGAGATTTTGATAGGTACATGTAGTGATACAATGAAAGGTGGCATGTGTTATACACTTATAAACTCAGAAACAAAATATCGAGGTAGGGTTATATACACGCACAGAATTGTTAGCCAGAAGTAAGTCTTCAGAGAAAGACTAACGCAAATAAGTTAAAGATTTAAAATAACAACGTAAATAAACACAAATATAATAGAAATAAAATTGATTAAAATTTCCAACAACTTACGAAACTCACCAGATATAGAATGCTGGATTGGTGAGTGGTCTTTGCGACCTGTATTACCTGCTGGTGATACGGTGCCTGACTCGGTCATGGGCTCGATTCCCGCTAAGGTGTCAACCTGCCAAGTTTTCCGATCGATAGTTTGTTCAGTCTAAGAAAGCACTATTCTAAAGAAAACTCAAATCAGCCCAAATATATATAATATTATTAGTCGATACTGTTTAAAAGCGAAACAAAGCAGTTTTCTTTTTCAAAGAGTCAAATATTATAATCAATGAAAACCAACTTTTTTTCTCAAAAACTGATGTGATTTTGAAACGTGGTATTAATTTGACCTCATTATTAAAGTAACGCGGTAACAAAAAAACACCGATAGTATACCGTATTATTTCATTTATGCGTAAATCTATGGCTGCAGAAGATCATATTCAGCCGAAAGAATACTGTTATTTTACAAACCATACCAACTTTCACTCTTTAAAAAGTGCCTGTTTCCATCAGCTTATCACATTACCAATTAGTTCCCCTAATCCTACACGAAAATATAGCACGAGACATTTTTGACAACTCCATCACGACGAGAAAGTTTTTATAGGTTTAATATCGGCATGATATGATTGTAAAGTAATTGAATTCCACTATTTCGTCTTCAGAGTAACCTTAACAACAGATGGTCCGTCTGATTAATTCCAAATATGTGTCACCGATCTTCATAACCCGTTTAAATAGCATTCCTAACACGTTTACAGATCCTGCAGCATGTATTGGTAAATCAATGTAAATTAGACGAATAGCCAGTGATTTATGAGCTTCTGAAACATGATATGAATTTTTACATAACAAATCAGGCCAATATAACCAGGTGAAGGCTGTTTCAATCAACTGGATATAACAGAGTTTGAATTTCCTAACAATGAGCTGACGTAATTCATTTTGCACGATACAAATTGTTTGCAAGCCAATTTAGGCGACATTACTGTTGTCCAGAGCTGTGTGTTCCCCAATTTCCTCAATTTGAAATCTTGACGTGCAATTGAGATCAAAAGATAAAAAAGAAAGACTCAATGGTCAGAAAAATAATATTTGTTGCATTCTAATTATTAATTTATCAAGGGCTGGGATGTGACTCGGTTTTGTGAGCTTTGGACTTTTGATGCCTCTTTGCTGAACCCGGTATACATGTATGTACTCGCCAATTTGTCGACCGTAGGTTTCCGGTTGCTGTAAGATATAGTCGGGTGATTTTTACTGATGTTTATTGTTGGTCTTCTACAATACACGTTCAACGTTAATTGGTCTAGAGCTTGACGTTTAACACAAATTAACGAACGTTGATAGCTGTATAAAGGATTAGTTTTAGTTTTTACATGGCCAAATATGTTGATAATGAACCATTATTAGCTCTGCAGAACTCAGCGGAGGAAACTACTTTCCCGTTTACTTTGTACCAATGTAAACATTCTTAAGTTCCCCGGGGCGATAAAATCTAATCAAATGGAACTGTCTGTACCAAGTGTTCACTCGTTCAGGTCAAGTTGCTTTAAGTGACTCGCGAAACATTAAGCAAGTTACATTCTTTAACATTAGAAGTTCGCATCTGAATTTTCTTCCTCTCCATTATCTCAGTGCATAATAGTGAAAACAGATACTGGTGAACTTAGTTTAGTGTATCATTCATTTAGGGAATACTCAAAGATGACTGTCCGTATTATTTGCTTAATAGATAAATTAAACTCAACAAAAATCTAAGGGATAGTAGTGCCGAGAAGGGGTCTCCTGATAGATCGCACCCCTATATCGGCAAAAACTCAGAAGTAACAAGTTACGGATTAGAATTTTAATTTAAAAAGTCTCCGTTATCGACACAAGAATGCTTGAGAGAAAACAAAATAGCATGGTTTTGGTAAAGCATGCTACTAACCTGTAAGTACCCCAAATACGAAGTTAACCAATTAGACTATAATGTTATTCATATAATTAATTTAGATTTCTTCATTGTATAGCAGGAACAGTGCAAATTACTTTCAGAATTATAGTTAATTTCACGGCTGATATTGTTTCCCGATGCTGTCATAATAGTCAGGGTATCACAGGTATGACACCAAGAATAGGTCCAGATCTTGTTCTGTACTACTTGTTTGGAAACACGTCTGGTCTTTACAATACACATTATGAATTATTTCCGTGAAATTTACCTTTTTAAAATGGCCTATAAGACAGAAAGTTTGTTTTGCACTTAAAAAGCAATTTCCCAGCGTTTCCCATTGGAATATGGCAGAGCTGTTTATGCCTTTATTTATATTTTTAACATTTGATACCGAAGTGTTTCCACTAGGATGTGAAAGCCTTACCCACTTAAGATTCCAAGAAATTCGATCTAAATTGTGCCGGCCTCTTAGCGCAAATGCGAAGTGGTAAGTTTTCTTCATGCTGAGAGGGTTCTTTTCTTAAAGTAAAAAGAACCCAAACATTTTGTTAATGTTTGGATATTGCAATACATTTAGGCCTATTTTATATCGCACTATTCTATAATAGCATATGCTAATATGCATTGAACTGGTGTTAGCTTTGCAGATCGATTGTACCTTGGTCTACAAGGCTAAATACCAATTTAAAGGAGAAGAAAACAAAAAACAAAGTGATACTCAAATGATATACCATATAACAGTGTATTAATAAAACTGCCGTTACATTGTGTGTAGAGTTCGTCGTTTTCCACTGAAAGACACTTGAAATGAAATACTAAGGTGAAATCCATGGTGGACTTTTTACGCTACATATCCTTTAGCGATCATTTCAACAGAGTAACTGTATATTATGGTAATGTGCATTGTGCTTAGCTTTATCTTGCACATTTGTACGGGTTCTATTCGCTGGGGTTAAGATTTAATTATTATTATATACTAAAAACAAATAGAAAGTCCACCATACATTTTACCTTGGTATATCAGTTCAAGTGTCTTTGAGTGGAACACGACACATTATACAAGACTGGGAATGGTAGTTTTATTATCACCCCTATGGTTTATAATTTGAACATTACCTTGTCTGTATTAATTATATTAACATGACACTTTGCGTACAATTGGCAATGCAATTACTGAGTTGTGATCAAAAACGAAGAATTTGTTAATGCATTATTATTAATACAACCCAAGCATTATTTCTAGATATTCTTCTGATATATCGATTGCGTTATCTGATTCATTAACTGCTTGTCAAAGATTAAATATTTCATCACAAAAATGTAAAATGTTAAAGAATTCAATGCTAACACACTCAAAAATGTAATAAATTTGTTCATTTTTGTTAACGTTATCAAGTGTATTCAACGATTTATCATAATTTCCATGGGCTCTGTATTGGAATTAATAGTGGGTATTATTATTTGTAATTGACTCTTGTGTCTTCGTTGTGTTATTTAGTTAATAACATCGCCAGCAAAGTCAGTGTACGGTTGGAAATCCCTAGAGAGAGATTTCGACACCAAGTGAATAAATAAGTAAAATCCTTTTATAGACTTGACTGTTCGGTAACCAGGATGTACTTTCTTCTAAAGTAGACACAGCAGTACAACCAATGAACGCATTTGACAAGAAGGATTCCTATGGACTTAAATGTACTATAAGTCACGACTTTGCGGCCACTGGCCCCGTTCAGGAAATAAATTCCTAGGGAATAAATTACCAAAGATGTTAAAAGGAAAACGAAAACAGGAAGTCAGCTTTCTTTGCGCCTGTGGCTACATGTGTCGAAGAACCAATGGTACTGTGTAAGGGATAGACGACATATCCAGTGCTTTTCAGTATAGTATTATATTATCAACACTAATATATTACTGAGAGTATCATACATACATGTACACATATATTATTTGATTGGCTGCTCCATTCCGATGAATTATATGCGCCACGACTAAGCTGATTTGTCTCAAATATAAATTATATAAAAAAAAACACAAGGAAGGTTTCCAGTTATGATATGTTGGTAGCACATTACAAGAGGTGAGTTTTAAACTGAACATAAAACACATTGATCACAAAGACTGATATATAATGTTATATATAGAGCTAAAATGACTAGAACGAAAAACAATTTGGCACATATTCACAACCACTGTGGCTAGAATGAGAAAGGCACGACTAACAAAAAGGATGCAATGACAAGAAACATAGTGGCAGTATTTTCAAACTTACTGATACCCTCTATAGAATATATTTCAATTTTCAGGGATCAATTCAAATATCGATGGCTACGGAGTTCGCGGCATGGTTTTTGCGAGGTTTTTTCCCGGTTTTTCACCACACACCGGCAACGAAAAGTCATAAAGTCGTTATTAAAGTCGTCGTATAGGTGAAATACTCTTGAGTACGACGTTAAACAACAAACAAACAATTCAAATATCTCAATTATGACTCATTGTGCGGTTAATATCCGTTAGAAACCAATCAGTATAGATAATGGCAAGTGTGATTAAACCGATTAAGTGTGGCAGAATATATTTTTGTCTAAATTCTTGAAATATTGTTAGAAAAGTTTCACGGTCAGTTAATCCTATGGCAAAGCGCTCGTGGCATGGGTTACACAACTCACAGCTCAGAGGTAAAATAGCAAAGTGTAATTTCCCGCCGCTTTTATATAAACGCGAAAGAATTGTAGGCAAGAGGTGATTCTTAAGAGGAAGACTATATGAAAAGCGTACATCATTTAAAAATAAAAGAAAAGCAAATAAAACACAAATATAATATAATTAAATTGATTAAAATTCTAACTAGCTGGGGAACTCATCGGGTGTAGATTGCTGAATTAATGAGTGTGTGATCTACATAATTGACCTGCGGGCGATTCTTTGCCCGACTTTGAGAGTCATTAGCTCGATTTCCCGCAAATGTGTCAATCTGCAAAATGTTTCGAACCACAATCTGTTCGGTCTAAGATAGTTTTATCCCATTTGAAAACCTAATTAGCATTCAAGTTGTTTGGACAATAGGTATAATAGAGGAAACAATTACTTCTCTGTCTTAATAAGTCAAATGTTATTCTGCTAGTTTATGCATTAAAAAACAACTATTTTGTCAAAAATTGATGTGATTTTCAAACGTGATAATAATTGGACATAAAGTGACGAGGTAACAAAATACCTCCGATAGTATCAGCTGCGCCCAAGTATTATGATTGAGCGTGTGTCAAGATACAATCCATGAAAAGGACAAAATAATATGTTATGGTTTTTTAACGAGCCCTAATATCCACCATACAGAAATAACTGATCATTCCAAGCCGTTGGCCAGTCATGAAAAAGGCAATGAAATGTATACCATTCTTATTTTAACGACTTCCCCTGACCCCAGTTCCCATCAGTAAGTGGTTATAAGCTGCAGTATACCGTGAAATATAATTTTATCATTTACCTCTACATGCATCGATACTTATGGAGAGAAATGAGTTTTCAAGAAAATGTCAATAAGCGGTGGTCATAACCTCCTAATCTACAAACGAAACGCTAGATCGCTTTTTAAGGCTTTTCTGCTAAAAACATGAGATCACTTCTGCTTTCCTGCTCTGCGTTCTGCCCTTCTAAAGCATGGTTTACTTAATCGGTATAACTTTACTTATGCGTAAATCGATGACTGTTAAATGTCATATTTAACCGAATGAATACTGTTATTTTATAAAATATTTTTAAAAAATAAGTATGAAAAAAGGTGATGTATGATAAATCTGCTTATAGGTACTGTAATTACATTACGAATTAGTTCCCCGAATCCAGGTCGACAAAAATAGTACGAGACATTTTTGACAGCTCAATCATGACGGAGAAGTTATTAAAGGCTAAATGTCGGTATGATGTAATTGCAAATGAATTGAATTCCACCGTGTCGTCTTTAGAGTATCCATAACAACAGATGAACTTCTGATCAATTCCGAATATCTGTAATCCATCTTCATAGCGCGTTTAAATTGTATTCCTATCACGTTTAAAAATTCTGCCGCATGTTGTGGTAAATGAATGCAACTGTAGACGCTTAACCAGGAATTGATGAGATTCTGAAACATGATATGAATTTTTACATCACAATGAAGTGCAATATAACCAGTTGAAGGCTATTTCAATAAACCGGATATAACTTAATTTGATTTGGTAACCCTAAGTTGACGATACTTGACGCACACAACAATTTGCAGCCAGCAATTTTCGGCATAATTTCAGATGGCCGAAGACCCAATTCCCCCAATGCCTTAATATTCGAATCCTTGACATGGAATTGAGAATTGAATCCCCCAAAATAAATCGCTCAAGATTCACAATGGTAATATTGTAAACATTGTAAATCATTTTTAGCAACCAAATATTAAATTATCAAGAGTCACGCCGTGGTTCAGATAGTTGGACATTGGACTGTTGAGCCCAAATCGATCCACTCGGTATTGGTTCTCGTCGCTTTGCCGACCTTAAGTATATAATGGGAGTTTCCGGTGGTTGCCGAGCTCGCGGGCTGCTTTCGTACGACGATTCTTTTCGATTTTCCCACATTAATAAACCTTCATAGCAAAATCACAATATACGTTAGACACTATTTATTGCGACGTTAAACATCAACCAATCGAATCATATTATTAGAAAAATGTTATTTGTTAGTTGTACGTGTATTTAAGTTTCATGTGTATCGCCAAATAAGTTGATAAAGAACCATTGTTGGACGTGAAGAACTCAGCGGTTGTCGATTATTCACTGGAAACTTACTTCCCGTTTATCAATGTAAACACAATCAAGTGCCCTGGGGCGAGTCAAATGTAGACTGGTTCAGGACAAGTTGATTCAAGTGATCCTTGAAATATTAAGCAGGATAGATACCTTCTTTAAAATTAGCTGTTCGCCTCTTAATTTCCTTCGTCTCTGTTCTCTTGGTGCATTTTAGTAACAACAGCAAATCAGTGAAATCAGTTTTAGTTTATGATTTAGGGAATACATCGTCAAATAAAATATTCATATTAGCTTAGCTTAAATATAATTATGCGGCATTGTTTGCTTGAGATATCAATACAGCCCGAGGTGTTATAAGTTTGTCGGCTGTTTGCTCTTGGCTTACAGCTAGATCAAAATTTAACGGATAGAGACACAAAGATGTCCCATCTTAGAACGCGTCCCTATATGTACCGAATAGCCGAAGTGACAAATTGCAGATTTTAATATTAATAGAAAATGCGTATGTCTCCGTTGTCGACAAATGCATTTTTCAAAAAAAGTATAGCACTCACTGGTAGTATATAAATAACACTAAACAAAATGAAAATAGAGACCCCAACAGTTGTATACGTGTCCCTTACATAGGAAAGCGTGAAGAAGAAATTCTGACTAGAACATTGACAAAAATTAATAGACATTTGAAAGAACCGGTCAACCTTATCGTATGCTATTCCACGGTAAAGTACGAACAATTTACTGGGAGAAAAGTAAAATACCACGGGAACTGTGCAGCAGTGTTTTGTATGAATTTTAATGTTCTGGTTGTGCAATTACATTGATAAAACAGAAAGGAACTTGTCAACAAGATTAAAAGAACTTAGTTAGAATCAAACAGCGAAATATTTCACCATCTACAGAACTGCAAATCTTTTAGTTATCTCTGTAACTTGTTTAATCTTCCCTACATCCTGTAGAATAGTGGGGACCCCCAGCCCAATAAATTTGTCTCGAGAATACAGCATCCATTGATAGATCACACCACTGGTCAGAACTTCCGAGAGAAGCCTTGGCCATCAGAACAAGAAAACCCACCGTCCAACATAGGCTGAAAGACCAATCATTGATCTACTGCGTGATTTACCTCACTGCCTTGTTTGGAGACAATCATAAATGGCTTAGTTTTAATTGTTCTGATCATCCCTCCTAATGTTGATTAAAACCTGCTTAGATGTACCTACCACTGTTATCCATTTTCGCTCTGTGTATGTATATATGTTGATTTTTGACTGCCTGTTCATTGTTGATGATGGTAATTAAAGCCGAAATATAGAAACTAAAAATGCATTGTTTACCATTTCTCGTAATTTGATCTATAAACTACTATGCTTTTGAGGATTCTATTCATTGGTACAACGTCATGTCAACAATAAATATTTAAGGAACAAATTAAATCATGCTATTTTTTATACATGAAAGACATGCCATAACCATCTAATACGATTTATGGTTATTATCGCAAAGGCATTATTCTCAGCATTAAACTGAAACACTCTCCTGGCTATAAAGTAAATTCTGTCATTTTAGTGAAGATTTTTTAACAGTAACACAGATTTAATTGTTCTTAGTTAAGGTTATGTTTTTATTGAACCACGGTGTGACAGGTTCAATGAGAGAAATTTAATTACCATAAATGTTACTATGACAACACACTCTTTCTATGAACAGGAGCAAAGAAAATACCTGGTAAAATCAGTGTTAAATGAACCAACTTACCAGAATCAACACATATCCCTCTGACTGGCGTATCGTTACATCAATAGTACACACTTGGCTACTCAAGCCATTCTTTAGCGCTTTCATGTTGGAGCAAACCCTAAGCGCATGTGCAATACAGATGAGGTAGCTATTAATTGAACAATTACTTACTTAATTGTATCGAAATATCTTATGAATCCAAGTGTTACCAATAGGAGTCCTATAATACACAGTCGTTTGAAACCTTAGTACATATTTAATTAGTAGCCAAACCATTGTTATGTACAATTTTTAAACCTTCCTGGATAATTTATAGAAATAACTAACATTTACATTTGTAACAATCGCTTAAAGCCGGCGACTATATATTAATATGTTACCCGAATTATTGTCATTGAACGTCAAAGAAAACAATAGATAAAGTTGACATTAGCTGAATGGCTGTATAAAACTGTCTGCTTAATATGGTGTTTTCCAATATATAAGAGAAAGCATATCAGAGCGTATGTTGAGAGGAAACTTATTGTTGAGCTATTTTCAATATTTAAATATGTGTGTACACTACAATCAGAGAAGTAGTTATTTGTCTACAAAAATTAAAAATGTATTGTACACGTCTTTTATTACAAGGAAATTTACGAAAAGGAAGATTATTACTGGTCAACTCATTTTAGCAATCGCCCATACCCCCTCCCAAAATATGTCATATAATATTCGAGGAAACCACAGAAACACAACTAACACGCAGTTAAAACTGCGCCTAGATATACCACGTGATGCGGATTAGTATCGCTTCGCCACGGTGCGTATGATGTAACCAACAGGATATCTTTAGGGTATATTTATGGCAAGCAAAAATACTACATTTGGAATAATTCATTTAAAGTATAAGTTATCAAAAGATCTAGTGTAAGAAAACTTATCTTGTTTGTAGCCCTTTGAAATTTTACTCTTTCGCTTGGAGTTATTATATTTCTTTACAGCTCTCTTGTTTCAGCGATTGTTACACGGGTTGTTATCCAGACCGGTAAATGTAGTGATTAACTGTCTATATTTAAAAAGTAATTCCATGTCCAAGAGAGAAATCAGACAAAGTAATTTATATTAGAAAAGTAGTTCTCTATTAATTACATATCCGGAGGGCCAAAATCACAGTATATTATGGTTATTTGGTCAGGGTTATAACGGTTATTTAATTTCGTAGACGAATAATTTGTCGGGCAATAACCTGTAGTTTAGTGCAATTTTAAGCTTTCGTTCGGTGTAGTCACCGATATGTTACAAACTAAGGAAATCCTTATACATGTAGGCCTACTTTACACATCTAAAGTGCGAAGCCCAAACCGGACGATATCCAACGGTGCTGAAACTACCGGTTTGTATCACACGAAATTAATTGTCAATTTGAGTTACACCGAACCAATAAATCTATTGTTATTTCATTTCCATATAATTTGGATAACGAAATCCAGTCTTACTTTACATGTACTACAAGATAAATGAGTACATGTGACAAGTTACGCTAAAGACATGGCCAGCTTCACCCATGACTCAGAGTCTATTAAAATGTACCGACACTTTGTGTCAGCCACTTAATAGTTATGAGAAATTTTCAGGAATATCAAAAATATGTAAATGACCAACATACTCGCAAAGGAGAAAACCAGTATTCTCGTGAAATAAAATATTTATAGTCAAGAGAACCGATAAGTGTAGCATCCAGCAAAATCAGCCTGGAGCTAGCTTTTAATGCTGGGTGAAGTAGCTCAAATGTGCACATACTCGAGCAATTTAATAAAGGTTTATCAAGTCTCTCAAACAGTTTGTGTTTCGTAAAGGTTTTATTTACTATAGGTCCGGAGCCTCGGTGAAATAAGTTAACTTAGGTTTGTTAATTTGTTTTATACCTTTTCGTATTCATAACCGCGCTATCGCGATTTGTCCCTCTCCAGTGATATCATTCACAGCCTCAGGTATTTTAAGTGGTTTCCAAATTTAAGATTTTGTATTAAATACTCTCTTGTTATAAGATCGACATAATTGTTTTAGAAATTAACATTTCTTGAATATTATACCTGATTGAAACAGTAGCTTTATCATTACTGAAGTTTGTTGCCAACATTTTGTCACATTTGCTGCTATGTTTTCAAAATGTTCTTAAACATAGTTAAGAAGCTGTCAGCCACAACTCAGTATTTAACTTTTTCTTGGATAGCGCACGTTGGTTTGTGTTTCTTCCCACACATTGTAGGGCAAATACTTTTGACGATTTATCGCTAACTGATCAGACCGACCATGACTGTCTAACCCTCTTTCTAACGATTTGCCATTATAAGTGAGTTTAAATTGCAACATTCACTTGAACTAGAACGTGGTCTTGGCTAAATTACCCGACTTAGTTTGATTGGGGTTTGGTTTTTAGATTTAACTCCATATAATCAAGGTAATTTCACTCATATGACAGCGTACCAGCCCAATTGATGAAGGAAACCACCATCACTTTATTGGAAACATACAACGTTAGGAAGCCAAAACAAATCTCATTCCTGATGCGCCTTACATCAGTGAGCACTAGGTAACAGGAAATTCCAGCTAAACACAGGGACTTGCATCAATTTATGTTAAAAGTTGTAGTTGTGGTTGTATACTATAATAGTTTTAGTTGTTGTTGTTGTTGTATACTAGTTGTTGTTGTATACAAATTGATATAAGTCTGTGTGCAAAAACACCAGCCAAGTAAGCAGGGTGTTGAAACGGTGATATATACAGGACAAATGTCAACTGTTTTAAAAAGCACACTGGTAACGTAAGGATACTCTGGCACGGCTGTCCATCCTTCTGTCTGTCCATTTTCAATCAGACGTTCCTTGTGTAGCATCAGAGGAAACCCCACCTATAGACAATTATAATATCCTCGAAATGATAAAGGGCTGATGATTCAATGTTAATAAACATCAGCACATTGTTCAAACGGGATTGAACATAAAGGGGAGTATTCAATATTGTCTGGGTTCATTTGGCGTTAAAAGAAAACTAAATCACTATGTCTGATGCATATATTCGTAATCAACGAGAGTATTGTCTACAGACAGGCAATGCCCTCTGTATGGAATTGATAAATGAGCCAAACCACAATAATCTGAACGAATATTAAACACTCATTTGAGACATTTCGAGAAGTAATTGAAGTTTTCATTTTAAAAGGATCGACCAAAACGAATGAGTATGTATTAATACGTTACCTGAATGCGTTTTACAACATTTCAGAAGAAGCAGATACTACGGACTCCAGTCTGAATGAACTGTCATCTGAAGTTGAGCGTCACGTACTTTTTTATGAATAGATCAGATCATTCTTATATATATATATATATACGCCTCTACTGTGTGTAAACAACCATCTTACACTTCAACAAGATTGGATTTCTTGACTAGAAATTCAAATATAATCGTGCTTAGAAGTAAGCTAATTGGTGTGTTATATATGGTCGTAAATCGGTAATCATTTACAACAACATTCCCTTCATGTACATGCTCAAATAATAAAAGTTGATGTACAGGGAATTAAGTGAGTGGGTCTGACTTGACATAATTTGTAATATTAATCTATAGATGGTTCGTCACAAATCTCAGAGAGAATATTTAGCACATCTATTTAGACTTCGCTTCTCGTGGCAATTAGTTAAACCTACATCCTTTCTGAAACAAACTTATAGCATGCCCTTCAGTCAAGCACATCAAACATGAATCGATGCCCTTCACGAACAACGTTTCTTGTTGCACAATCGACTATGTGTATTTAACTGTTGAATCTAATAACTTTTAGCGCGTCCTATTTCTAAAATATATTTAAACATATATAAAGGTACAATGTTTTTTGTAGTATGCCGTTTTAGATAATTAGATAAACCATCGGTCAATGTTGCATAACTGGAAGAATAAATCTCTGGTGGTTCTAGATCGCTCGTTGATCACTCTCAATAACAGCCATTGTTTCAGTGCCTGACGGTAACCACCATGATGCTAGAACAATAACAGCGTCACTATTATTCAGCGTTAATGTCCTGGAAATGACCTCGAAGTCAACAATTGCAAGTGACTGACGGGAAGATTGAAGGAAACAAAATTGCTATGCGCTTCATGGTCATTAAATTCATCATCAGCCTAATGCCACCGATTAGGGGGAGGGAACAACACAAACTAAATATTGTATTGGCCTATCATAAGAAGGTGCATTCAGGGTGGTAACAGACATCCCGAAAATTACCCACTCCTATTTCATATCCAATTGTGCCCTCCATTGAGAACAATGTAGGTTTTACTCCGAAGAAAATATGAGGAAAGAATTAGTAAATGCTGGTGCCACAGGAAACAATCCTTATCAGAAATAATATGTCATTTACCTGCGGAGCATCATTGTATCATTTATCTCCTGTGTTTAATTAACGGCAAATGTATGTTTGCCACAACAATAATATAACATTCAAGTGTTTCGTCTCTCGTTCAGCATGATCAGAAAATTGTAAAAGTTACATGAACTGCCCCAGGATAGAACGTTAATTCGTTTGCGCAGGTCTACCCGATGGTTTAAACAAAGACGGTATCATCAAAACTCTGTGATCATATCGCATTGATATTCAATCGAGCCGATCAATCGAACTACTTCAAGGCATGTATTACTTTTATATCACATCTTAAGGTGTTTTATTGGACTTGAACCAAAATCTTCTATAGCCAGGTTCATATTGTTTTTTGAATTTTATAAATCTGATTGTCTCTCTCTTTTTGTAAATGAATTGTGGTGCAGGGTTGTCAGCGTCGTTTAGGGTGATTTCCTTAACGACGTAATATTAGTGAAATAGTACTAATATAAAAGAACGGACTAAAACCGCAAAAGAGAAACAGACACGCTATTGCTCTTATCACTCATACCTGTAAGTATATGAAAGATAACCAACTACTAGGTATTACTTGTGCAGACATTTTTTTCGTTATGTAATTATCGATATTGAGGTATATCATTTTGGGGTTATATCCATCATCAACTAAATATAACGTAATGTAATAATTAATAATACGATTTAATTGCTATTTCTTGTCTTGTCTACTGACGTGTTGAACGCCGCTGTAAGTAAACATCAATTTCTTACCATATAAAGACAAAAATCGCCCTTGCGCTTAGGGAATGATTCAACTTTACGACCAAATGCGTGGCAGGCGAATATTTGTCTGAACGTGCATTCGCATAA
>JAVFBZ010188406.1:0-14742 GCA_032466195.1 Katharina tunicata
TATTTAGCATAACATTAGGTCGAAATGACCAATGCAACAAGAGAACCAAGTCACGTGAAAGAGTTTAAATTTCTTCAAAGGTCGATTAATCAGTTCAAGTGTCAGCAGCCTCACTATGGCGTTCACAGCTATATTCAAAATGCCTACATTTACATACAAGGTCCGTCACAAGGTCCATCAATGGACCGTTTTATACAAATGGAGGTGATCAAGGTTCGTTAAAAATTACTTAACCAGCCAGATAGCGCTTACAACTTTCAAAAAGTCAATATGGCATCACCCAAACTACTCGATCGGTAAACTCACATAAAATTTGCGAGATACTCAGTATTCGAAAGTTGACAGAGAACGAAGACAGATCGGTAAGGACCGGAAAACATTCCTTGTAACTTTCATTATTGACACTTGCCCCTTGTTCTACTATAGTGGAGTCAATTGGCCAAACCTCGCGTGATTTCTCGTTATTGATAGTGGAGTATTCCCATAATGTACCATCTGATTGGTGCCTACAAGTTCCTAGGCAGCCAATCAATTGCGTGGCTTTATATTCTGGTTTTATGCCTCCAATCCGCCACGGGATGTAATGTAGAGTACCTCGGAATTTAACTCTTGGCTAGCGAAGATGACTCTAACCACGTTTTAGCTAAACATGCAGGTATATTTCTCGTCAGTGTATAGTTACATTGACGAGGCCTTTGGTCACATGGTTATTCTACCAATTATCCTCTTACGAAAGCCGGTCATGAGATACCTTGGCATGCACTTACAACAACATCAGGTCTGTGTTGAAATGTTGCCCGAAACTTACGGAAGACTGAGAGTTTTCCGGCGTCAAAGTCAAGTCAAATAACCTCATTCTTGTTCCAAATCTCCTACTTCCGATAACCTCCGTTTCTTTCTATTCACGACCATGGTGTGTTGAATGACAATTTGTTTTAGCTATTAATTTTGCTTAATATCTGGCGCTGCAGGCACAACTTGCCTCCTATGTAGATAATCGTATCCTATATAGGACATCTATAGTGCATTCCGCGCCAATAAAAATCGACATAGAGCAGGTATAAAGTACAGAAATAAGGTCGAACCCAACCAATGTAGCTGGAGTCGCGTTCATGAAAGTAACATGCCGCTTGATCAGATCACAGCTTTATATCAAATGAGTACTCCATACCAAAACAAAAGACCTTTCTATCATGCAGCATTATTGTAATGCATTGACAAGCCATTTTTGTTCTGTTTCCGCAAGAAAGTGCGCTTCAGAATTAATCGTCTAGATTTTGAGTCACAAAAGGGCCTACAAGATCGTGAAGCAGTGCCACCCTTTAAGCTATAAACCTACTCGCAAAATGTGGGCAAGGAATACCTTTTCAGGTGTACAACAAGATGACCTTAGAGTCAAGACTCCACGGTAGGGGACATGATTTGAATGGGCCGTTTTCTACAAATGAACCTTAAATATGTCCAACAGCTGTTTTGTCCCCCTGTTTTGAAGCTTTTTACCTCTAGTTTTCACTAAATTAAAGCGCCCCTTACCCCTCTTTTTAACTTCTAAATCTAGGTATACATCGCATTCTTCTTTTTAATCATTAAGAGATGTGAAATACATTTCATTGGAGACAGCAGCAATACCTTTGAATGCGAATTAAGTTAGACTTTGAAACAGTTTACATTAATATAAAATCTTGCCGAAGAGAGTCATTCTTTATTGCGTAAAGTAAATCCAGAGCGTTTCTGTATAATAAATTGTCGATGACTAAACATCCCCAAGTAATCAAACACCGTACTGGCCAACATTTAATCTTTACTCAAACCATAAACAGTGTTAATGACGTTGACAAGGGAAATAAAAGGCCTTGTTGAAATGAATGTGTATAGAGTGATCTCTCTTTCATCCAGCCCCATATCTCCTTTATTTAATGAATTGCAGCAGAGTAAGTAGTTTATTATAGCCATGAAATATTTAACAGTTCTGACATGTGTTGTTTATCGACCGCCACAGGCTCACTCACTTATCATTTTCTTTCTCCCCAGTGAAATTAATAATGTTTTTTTATGACTGTCAGTTGTTGTTTTATCTGTCGTCTCTGATTACCGATGAATGCAGTCACCGAGTAATTAACTTAGCTTACTCAACTTAGGATTGTCGCTTTCAAGTTTTTTGATTTCGAGTCTTTCAGCTGATTAAGACGTCTGACAACATTAATTACCCAATATGTGAGTGTTGACGTGCATAGTCCTCGACCTGTCTGCATATAGGGGCTATTAACTAACTATCAACAGTGAAAAATGGGACCACCCAGATTCTACTTCCCCTGGCTCGTTACTTCAGTTTACATAACCTCCTGTTTTATACCGCAGCTAGCACGCCTGTATACCCTGTAGTATACCACTTGTGCAATACATGCTCACCCTGACGTACAAATATAACAAAATATAATCTTATTATCGACATGGAGTTCCGTTGTAAAATTACAAACTCAATCATAGATTTAACCCGTGGTCAGTCGATTTGTATTGTTGTGCTACAGTCGCGGGCAGATACTTTCACCAGAGCATATAACATTTCACTATTTTATTTAGTTGTGTCATTGTAGCTGTTTAAGAACACCGCCGAGCGACTACTCTTGATCACAGTGGTAAACACCAATCAATCTCAATTGACCGAATATGAGGCTTGTTGTTTCTTGTAATTATACATTTGACACCACTGTCGCTTTAGTGGAATGACGTTGCCTATATGGTCTTAAAAGAGGCATTTTTCTCGTCCAAACAATATCATTCTGTAAAATAGTTTAACAAGTTTTTAAAGAAAACCGTCATAGGCTCGGTATTTTGTTTACTGTCTAAAAGTTAATTATCCACCACGACAATAACTGTGCAACACTCAGCTTTTTTTATGTGATGAGTGTCAAGAAAGCGAGGTGACGTCTTTGTGTTATTCAAGCGGACCACATTGAGTTCTTTAACAAGGGTTATTAGTCTAGTCTTCGTTGTGATATATTTTTAATGAGTCAGAAACAAGGCTTGTTACATACAAAACTCTGAGTATTGGTTATGATCGAGCGGCTAACGTTGTGGGTTAAGAATCAGCAATTAGTTATAATTATTGATTAGCTTTGGTCCTCGGAAGGTTAATAATGTAGATGATTTAGAGGTTTAATTAGAGCCGGGTCAAGTCGCGATAGATCTGCATATTAGTATTCACTAGGCTTCTCAGCTGATCACTCACTCGGAATAAAGGTCTCTATATCACAGCCAACTTAAACCAGACTTCCCGCAACAATTAACCACATTAACTACTCAAACATTACCTCGAGTTATCCTAATGTGAAAAAAATCTAAGGTGTGTTTGCATTTATACATAAAACATAGCTGAAAATTGCGAGCCGAAACAGCGAAGCTGTCAGATAATAAGCCGATTAGTGCATTTATATTACCATTGCTAAGAATATACATAATGCGTGAAGCGAAATATAAGCTTTTGACATACCACCAAAATGAAGAGAATCTATAATAAAACGATATACATACCCGTACTTTACATTGTTGTGTTCATTTTTGTAGTTGGTACACTAAATACCCCAGATTAAAGTAATTACCAGGGTTTACACATGCATAAAATCACAAAAGAGTCGGAGCAGGGACAGCCATAATTATCTTGTGGTGAGTCACGGATTTAATTTTGTGGCACTTATCTTCTTTTCGAAAGTATAGTTCGTTTAAAATATCCGTAAGAGTATAAGACTTTAAGTATATGTCACCGAAATAAAGCGGTACAACACTGTAAACATAAGCAGGAAATAATATTTTAAAAAGTGTGATATAATTTGTTTTCGAGCTATGTTGTTTTGAAATTTCACAATGGTCAAGTGGGTCGTTGGACTGGAGCATCCTGTGCATAAGCTAGGAGCACCAGGAAGCCGATTTGTTATGGTGACCTGTTTTTAGTCCTGTATATGTACTGTGTTGTCTTCTGTGTTACCAGTGTCGATAAGAGTTGTTTCCTTCACACATCAGGGCCACCATATCAACTTGATCAACTCAATCTGGTGGCCCTGATATGAAACTGGCCCAAGTTTTATCTGGTGGCCCTGATGGCAAACTATCTCAAGTTCAATCTGGTGGCCCTGATGGCAAACTGGCCCAAGTTTGATCTGGTGGCCCTGATGGCAAACTAACTCAAGTTTGATCTGGTGGCCCTGATGGCAAACTGGTCCAAATTTGATCTGGTGGCCCTGATGGCAAACTGGTCCAAGTTTGATCTGCTGGTCCTGATGGCAAACTGGCTCAAGTTCAATCTGTTGGCCCTGATAGCAAACTGGCCCAAGTTTGATCTGGTGGCCCTGATGGCAAACTGGCCCAAGTTTGATCTGGTGACCCTGATAGCAAACTAGCTCAAGTTTGATCTGTTGGCCCTGATAGCAGAATGGCACAAGTTCAATCTGGTGGCCCTGATAGCAAACTGGCCCAAGTTTGATCTTGTGGCCCTGATAGCAAACTGGCACAAGTTTCATCTGGAGGCTCTGATAGCAAACTGGTCTAAGTTTGATCTGGTGGCCCTGATAGCAAACTGGCTCAAGTTCAATCTGGTGGCCCTGATAGCAAACTGGCTCAAGTTTAATCTGGTGGCCCTGATAGCAAACTGGCCCAAGTTTGATCTGGTGGCCCTGATAGAAAAATGGATCAAGTTCAATCTGGTGGCCCTGATAGCAAACTGGCCCAAGTTTGACTTTGAGGCCCTGATAGCAAACTGGCTCAAGTTCAATCTGGTGGCCCTGATAACAAACTGGCTTAAGTTGATCTGGAGGCCCTGATAGCAAACCGGCTCAAGTTCAATCTGGTGGCCCTGATATGAAACTGGTCTAAGTTTGATCTGGTGGCCCTGATAGCAAACTGGCTCAAGTTCAATCTGGTGGCCCTGATAGCAAACTGGCTCAAGTTTAATCTGGTGGCCCTGATAGCAAACTGGCCCAAGTTTGATCTGGTGGCCCTGATAGAAAAATGGATCAAGTTCAATCTGGTGGCCCTGATAGCAAACTGGCCCAAGTTTGACTTTGAGGCCCTGATAGCAAACTGGCTCAAGTTCAATCTGGTGGCCCTGATAACAAACTGGCTCAAGTTGATCTGGAGGCCCTGATAGCAAACCGGCTCAAGTTCAATCTGGTGGCCCTGATAGCAAACTGGCCCAAGTTTGATCTGGAGGCCCTGATGGCAAACTGACCCAAGTTCAATCTAGTGGCCCTGATAGCAAACTTTCCCAAGTTTGATCTGGTGGCCCTGATGGCAAACTAGCTCAACTTTCATCTGGTGGCCCTGGTAGCAAACTGGCTCAAGTTCAATCTGTTGGCCCTGATAGCAAACTGGACCAAGTTCAATCTAGTGGCCCTGATAGCAAACTGGCCCAAGTTTGATCTGGAAGCCCTGATGGCAAACTGGCTCAAGTTCGATCTGTTGGCTCTGATGGCAAACTGACTCAAGTTTGATCTGGTGGCCCTGATAGCAAACTAGCTCAAGTTTGATCTGTTGGCCCTGATAGAAAACTGGCCCAAGTTTGATGTGGAGGCTATGATAGCAAAAAAATGGATCAAGTTCAATCTGGTGGCCCTGATAGCAAACTGGCCCAAGTTTGATCCAGTTTTGGGCCAATTTGTTATCAGGGCCACCAGATCAAACGTGAGCCAGTTTGCTATCAGGGCCAACAGGTCGTACTTGGGCCAGTTTGCTATCAGGGCCAACATATCGAACTTGGGCCAGTTTGCTATCAGGGCCACCAGATCAGACGTGAGCCAGTTTGCTATCAGGGCCAACCAATCGAACTTGGGCCAGTTTGCTATTAGGGCCAACAGATCAAACTTGGGCCAGTTTGTTATCTGGGCCAACATATCTAATACGGTCAGTTTGCTATCAGGGCCGCCAGGTCTAATAAGGTCAGTTTGCTATCAGGGCCACCAGATCAAACGTGAGCCAGTTTGCTATCAGGGCCAACAGGTCGAACTTGGGCCAGTTTGCTATCAGGGCCAACAGATCGAACTTGGGCCAGTTTGCTATTAGGGCCACCAGATCAAACTTGGGTCAGTTTGCTATCAGGGCCACCAGATATAATAAGTTTAGTTTGCTATCAGGGCCACCAGATCAAATTGGGCCAGTTTGCTATTAGGGCCAACAGATCAAACTTAAGCCAGTTTGCTATCAGGGCCACAAGATCGAACTTTGTCCAGTTTGCTATCAGGGCCACCATGCAGATCGAACTTGGGCCAGTTTGCTATCAAGGGCCACCAGATTGAACTACAAAGCTGAAGACAGAGAGCTAGCTACCCGGATACTGACTATCTGAATTAAAACCTCTCTTTTACATCGTGGGAAATACAAACTGAATGTAATAGCTATTTCTAAATTAAGGTGATATGACATGTCTATTAATCCTAAAAGCCAAGGATAAAAGCCGAGAAAAAAAGAGAAAATTACCACTTATGTTTTTGTCCATGAAAAGTGCTAAAGTAAAGAAAAAAAACCCCGATACAAATGCTGATGTACGAACTTTCTTTGTTCAGAGTTCCTGTGAGCATAAAAAATCCACAATGTATGTGGACTGAAGTACAATTATTGTGTGTTGTTATTATTAGTACAACAGAAGTGATAAAAAAGAGTTCTGATAAATTCGTGATATAATATTATGTGGTAAATAGCTTTAATTGGACGTATTATTGTTTTCAAATCGGGTTCTCGATAGGAATCTGATTATTGCAATATAAGCACAACATTTGTAAAACAAGTAAGTTCTACATATATATATACACAAAAATATATCATAGCACTAGGCTGATGAGATACAATAGACTGGTCGTGATGTTAATTACACCAAGCTGTAGACATTTACGTAAATATATTTGGATACATGGCGAGAAATAACTTGTCTCTTGACAGCTTATGTTAACAATGACTATGTTGAATAGACAGGTGTCAACTAGATGTAGGATTAAAACTAATCTATTGTGACAGATTTCTTTAGGTGTATAGTTTCTAATTAAACACCTTTGAGGATCTGCGGGCGAGGTAAAGCGACCACACTGACATTCTGAGTAACGTGCTAATCAGCTAGTGCCCCAACGACCAGTTTACAACACACACAAACGCTTTCACTTCATCTACAATCTAAAAGCCAATAGATTAAACTTTTCTTTCGTAACAAAATGTATGAGACTTGCAAATTTTATTTAGAAACGACAGGCTGAAAAATGATATCAGATAGCTACTTAGGTTTAGACAAAGAGGTTAATTTACATGTATATTGTCTTGTAAATTCGTAACGTGTCATAAATAATGAAAACAAAGGCGCTAGGACGTATCTGTCATGAAAGATGAATCACTTCATATTTTCCTTATTAAACTAAAACATATCTGACGTATAGTTATTAATATAATTAATACAACAACTGTCTATACCTGGTCTATGAGAGAGTCCGTTGACACTGAGGAGAGTGAATTAAAAACAAAATAATTGAGGGATCTTAAGACATTGGGGCGCAGTGACATTTTGAGGAATTTTAATCAGGTAATTGGGATTAGTAGTCTTCTGTATAAATTTAAATGAGTATCAGATTTTGTACATACCTGAAACCGAATGGCTTCGTTAGTTTTAACATTATAGGTTAACTGGTTTAAACAAGCCGTGAAGCAGATATAATTCGCCACAGAGTGAATAACGATTGCTTGTTTGTTCGTTGAATAAAACCACCCTACGCGACGCCACTCGGAAATCATCGAATGTACAGCGCACATCATCTCGGACATGATACGATCATCACCATTTTGGGCAGAACTTTTTCACAGTCTAGGCAAAACTGCCAATGTACACTGTAAGCAATTTCACCTTAAATTAACGGCAGCAAGGTTGCCAACCATTTGCCGTTATTTTACGGATTGCCGTTTCTTCAAAATTGACATTTTCTCCGACATTATACTGAAATACTGTAAAACTACAGTGAAAGAACTGGCAGCTAGGTTGCCAAAGTTTTGCCTTTATTTTACGGTTTGCCGATTTCACCGTCTTGTTACTTCAGTTAGACAGTATTAAACACTGCTAACCTGTAGCGTATTTAGGTTTCTCAAATTATACAACTATGAAACAGAAATTAGAGCGTATACAATGTAACAGACACGCAGCTGCTGTGTATAAACTACTGTTGATTTGTGTTGCTGCCTTGAGATATTCCAGCCTTTCAGGAAGAATGGTGGTCTAGCATTGTTGCTTGACTTTGCCACCTTTTATCCTGTTAACCTAAGATTATCAATGTCTACCTTAAATCTATAAAATATAAACGTGCCATTGAAAGCCATTTGAAAAGTTAAAATTCGACAGATTGCACAATGACGGACATAATTTTGTCCCAAACTAAACTTTGTGCATCTAAAGGCATATGAAATTCGCTCGGTTACCCCATGTTTGCTTATGTGTTCATGTGCATACGGCGGTAAAAAGTCTTCCGGCGAACAAAATATGTATTTTTGATGCATATTCATATACACCCCATCACGGCGGAGCTTAGGGATGACAGCGAAATAACGAGAATTCACTCGAGGTTTTGTTAATTGTTAGCGACGCTAGCAACACAGAAGACACTACTAAACAGGACGAAAGCAGAGCACCGCATCGGTTTCCTGTTGTCCCTTAGCTAAGCGAGGCACAGGAGGCTCTGTTGTTGCAACTGTAAATGAAAAATCGGTGCTATGTGAATTTTTTTTTTCATTTGGCGTCAATTTAGCCATTTCAAATTTCATCTCTGTGTTACATGAAATATGATAACCCCCAGGCTATCTGCCTGCCTCCAGAATCTCTCCCCACCAAAAATCAGAAATCTGCTCCCCGTGTATCTCCGTCCTAATCCATTCCCTTTAAGACAACAATCCCCTTCACGCTGACTTTTATCTTCCTGACATTTGCAAACCTAGGATCCGCTTTAATCTCCTGGGGCTCCATTTTGGGTTGGACTAAATCAATAACGGGCCTACCGATTTAAAATAAAAATTGGTTTTATATCTACTACGGGAAGGCAACAAATATCATCTGTCCCGCGAGGAATCTGTGAAGAAGAAGTTTTTGGTTGCAGGGCGGGTGTCCTGTTTTTCGTCCCGAAAATGTATTGGGGAGTCTTTTATGTTAATTGCCGGCGTCGGTTAGGGGGTTTCCTTCATCCATGCACTGGGCTGACACGCCGGCAACATAAGACACCCTAAAACATTTACAGGACGAAAAAGAGGACACCACAACAAATCGGCTTTCTGATGCCACGAGTGCATGAGAGGGTCCCACGGGCCCCCCTGGCCCCCCTGGCCCCCCTGGCCCTACAACCATGAAAAAAACTTCTACCCTATAGGTCCTTCATTGAACTTACCCACAAGCGAAGCCCTAGGATGTAAACGTGGATCCTAGATTTGCAGATGTTTTACGAAATAATATGTTAGGAGGACAAAGGTCAGCATGAAGGGGATTATTGTCTTGGAGGGAGGAACGGTTTACGATGGAGTTATACAAGAAACAGATTTCTGGTAGGGGGATATTCTGGAGAGAGGCAGATAAACTAGGGGAAATGTCCTGATACCATTTTTCATATATCACCGGGAGGGAATATGAAATGGTTGATATTGACGTTCAGACGTTGGTTGGTTTTTTTTATTTACCGTATACATGCTACGCTTAAAGATTTTTTCTTCGTTTAGCGTCCAAATTTAAAAAAAATAATTTAACGTTGGAGCCCCTGGGTTATAGCCAATATACCGCAGACACTGACGCCATCGTTCTATGTTCAAAATGTGTTAAACGTATAAGTATTGTGTTAATAATTAACGTAATTGACCATTAACTATATGGTAGTTTGTTTTCGACTAAATACTAAATCAAGATATTCATTGGTCAATGGTGGTTGTACCCTGACGCAAGCTAAGGCTGTAATATCAGTATACTAAGGTTGTGTAGATATATAGATCACATATCGGGCGGAATAAGGCAGACGTAAAGTCTGGCTAGATCGACTAATTACCCCATACTTAAAACATTATTAATCATCATATATAATAGATGCCACGAAACGTCATATCATCGGTGCATTTTAAAACGAATGTCTGAGAAAGGCCAGCTTTTTCTACTCTGATCTAAATGACTTGCACTATAACCGTGATACAATTTTTTGTTGGTTTGATAGAAAAGCACTAGACCGAACTTTGAACAGTGATGACCCGCTGTAAGAAAACGGCAAAAATTGAACATCTCATCAAAGTCATTAGGACTTACGGTTTCATTCAACAATTAATCACTTGTGACAATTGATAGTAAAGTATATCATTATAAAATAGAAACTGCGATGTAACAATTAATGCTCTCTCTGATTAATACGTCAGGTGCAATTGGGATTTACGCTTGTCGCAAAATACCAAACAAATCGACATCACCATTCAATGCAGGATGCAATTAAACATTACCATTCGTATTATGAATATTAAGGAGGCTTTAACAATCGAGCAATGCCGCAAAATACATGCTATTTAAAGCTGACAGAAATACAATGTCACAAAGCTGGACTATATTAAAACACGCGAGATCTCACCGTAGTTTAGTGCATGCGAAGCTTCTCTTGCCTTACCTCTTCCGTGTATTGTACAAGTTTGATTGACGTCAAACTCACATGAACATGTGGTTGGCCGAAAAGTCGTCATTATGTATCTATATATTTTGCAAGCCAGAGACCCGAGTTCGAATCCCGGTGGAGGCAAGCAAAATTTTCTTTCTCTTCATTTATACAAATATATATATATATTTAAGCTCAGTCGGTAGAGCGTTGGCCCTGCTAGCCAGAGACCCAAGTTCGAATCCCGGTGGAGGCAAGCAAAATTTTCTTTCTCTACATTTATACAAAAATATATATTTAAGCACACACTAATACACAAATCCCTTTGCATAATATAAATTATCAATATAATCTAAGTTTTAGTTTAACCTTGCAAATTTAATTTTGTTTATTTAAGCTGGCCGTGAGAACATTACAGCTATTGTAAATAGTGGTCGACTGAGTGATCACACTGGAACAGGGATATCGACTAATTAAAACCGATATATATATATATCATTCTATGTTCTAGATAAATTCTCAGAGAAAAGTTTCTGGATAGATCTTTATCTAGAGTTGTTATGGATAACCTATATACATCTCAAGAAAAGGTAACAAGTGTTGGATGGTGTAGAACATATATATGTGTTGAATATATATCACATACATATATATTTTTTAATAAATCGATATCCCTGTATCAGTCTAATTACTCTTTACACAAAATTATACATATCATTCTTTCTCTACATTTATAAATATATATTATTCGAAAATAGAGAATCAAATTATTCTTCCTACCTTCGAGTCTGACTCTGAGGTATTGACTAGCTGGCCATCTTGTTGTTCGCGTAGTAATAGTTATACCTGTGTGCTGTTTTTAACGACTAAGTTTATAGCTGATAAGTTTGTACTGCTTTACGACTTTAGCTGTTTTTCTGCCTTTTACAGACTTCAAATTGAATCGGCCCTGTAACAACTTATTTTTTCTGTTTAGTTTTAGATCATTTGGTAGTAAAAATTAGACGATTCATTCTCTAGCGCATGCAGTTTTTTGCGGAAACGGTTCTACGAAAACAACAAGGATGGATTGTTTATACAGTAGTGTTCGAATTAGTCTCAAACTCGAGAAAGGTAAGAGTCTATTTTAGTGTGTACATATATAGGCCCAATTTTCCGCAGATCACTGATACCGCACACATTTAAGGCCGTTTTTCATATTTAAATACTTGAGGGAAGATAACTAGTTACTGCGGAGATGACGCGGCTGATTTCTTCAGGTTTTCACCGAACACCGACAACTGATGCAACAAACAAACAAAAAAGCATGGGCGGTGCCGTTGAGCGTTGGACTGCTGAGTGCCCTTTACTGTATGCGGTTTGGGTCGAATCCCCCTGTCGACATGTGGTACGTAAGGGAAGTTTCACGGTGTCTTTCCTTCCAGTTTTTCACCAAACACCGGTAACGCAAAGTCGCCATAGGGAGTGAAATGCCATTGAGTTTAAGGATCGAATATAAATACTATTTGACAGCTGGTAATTTGATCATCTATATACATTATACATAAATGAAGTTTGATTTTCTTCGATTAACATAAACAAACTGTGTTTGTCCTAAATTAGCATCTTAAAACCAATTTGGCTCCTCTTTACTCTTGTGTTCTGGAAATGTTGTGATAACGGGTTTAAAATACATAAATACAAATGGTCCTACTAAAGATGTCGGACCGTAGCACGTTTTATCCCTATTTTCGTATTATACTATGCGCATATACATATAGACATGAGTAAGCTATATATCAGCTTGATTTAGTTATGTATAGGTAAGCTTTACTTGCATGACTATCTTTGATTAAGTTACCAGAGTGCAAGTTATTAAATATCATTTCATTTGGCTAATAGTTTGTGTCGTCTACGACCATATGAATTAAAATGGCCGTGTTTTATCTTCGAGATTTCTAAGTACTTGAGTTATTCAAGACTCTCTAGATTTGTAAGGGCCCACGGTGTATAGGGTGGTTTTAAAGGGGCTCTCCTCGTCTTACCGCACCTTGACAGCAGTCGGACACGGGTGCGTGGCTGGCTGACAGCCCATAAAGTCTGATAAGCAAACGACTTGTTCTCCAGATTAAGAGCTGCCAATTTTCTGTGTAATGACTGACCCAGCTATGCACCAGGTGAGAGGGAACAATGGGGTATCTGAAGTGCCCTAGATCATCCATCACTCAGCCCCCTTTGATCTGACGGTTCTATAGACACACATAAACATCTTATCAACAAATGTGACAGGAGGGATCACTCTAAACTCGGCTTTAGTCCGCCACTCTAAAGACATACTCACCTCAAACTAACACACCTACTTAATCTCTTATAAAGGCTGTCGTCTGAACTTATTTACCCAGACGAGCCCCCAATCACATTACACAATAAAACATACCTATACAGATGAACACATGAAAAGAGTTGTTGCCTTTGTAGGTGTAATTAACAGATGATTACTGCGCTCTTTGTGGGATTAATTAAAACTTTATTTTTTAGTGTTTCTCGGCGAAAAAACTTCAATCATTTAATTGCGAAAGATGAAAGGCTATTAAAGGCGTAAACAAATAAAGCCGGTATATTTTCGAACAAGCTGACAATACAAGTCTGAATCGGTTAAAAATCGTAAACAGCAATTAGGCATATTTTCTTGTGTATCACATTATCTTATATACAAACGATAGACTAGTGGTCCATGATATATGTCCAGGTAATGAATTACAGTATAAAACGTCCACTAGCCGTAACAGCTCAACCTTTGGCAACAACTCTGGCTTTTAAGCCCCTCTTTGATTCACAACGGGTCCCATTTTAAACTGTCCGCCGGACATCTTAACAGATTTTATTTCATAAGGCCACCTTGATTTTAAACAGGCCGAATATCACAACGCCCACCTAGCTTTTCAGCAGGCCCCACATCACAATACCCACTTCGATTCTAAACAGGCCCCACATCACAATACCCATGCACCTCGATTCTCAACTAGCCCCACATCTCAATACCCACCTCGATTCTCAACAGGCCCCACTTCACAATACCCACCTCGATTTTCAACTGGCCCCACATCACAATACCCACCTCGATTCTCAACAGGCCCCACTTCACAATACCCACCTCCATTTTCAACTGGCCCCACATCACAATACCCACCTCGATTTTCAACTGGCCCCACATCACAATACCTACCTCGATTCTCAACAGGCTCCACTTCACAATACCCACCTCGATTCTCACCTGGCACAACATCACAATGTCCATGCCCCTCGATTTTCAACTGGCCCCACATCACAATACCCACTTCGATTCTCAACAAGTCCCAATTCACAATACCCACCTCGATTCTAAACAGGCCCCACTTTACATTACCCACCTCGATTCTCAACAACCCCACATCACAAAACCCACCTCGATTCTCAACTGGCCCCACACCACAATACCCACCTCGATTCTCAACAGGCCCTACTTCACAATACCCATCCCGATTCTTAACAGACCCCACATCACAACACCCACATAGATTCTCAACTGGCCCCACATCACAATACCCACCTCGATTCTCAACAGGCCCCACTTCACAATACCCACCTCGACTCTCAACAGGCCCCATTTCACAATACCCACCTCGATTCTCAACATGCCCCACTTTACAATACCCACCTCGATTCTCAACTGGCCCTACATCACAATATTCATGCACCTCGATTCCCAACTGGACCCACATCACAATATCCACCTCGATTCTCAACCGGTCCGACATCACAATACCCACCTCGATTCTCAACAGGCCCCACATCACAATACCCACCTCGATTCTCAACAGACCCCACTTCACGATACCCACCTCGATTTTAAACAGGGCCCACATCACAATACCCACCTCGATTCTCAACTGGCCTCAAATCACAATACCCATCTCGATTCTCAACAGGCCCCACTTCACAATACCCATCTCGATTCTCAACTGGCCCTCAACAAAATACCCATGCATCTCGATTCCCAACAGGCCCCACATCACAATACCCACCTCGATTCTCAACAGGCCCCACATCACAATACCCACCTCGAGTCTCAACTGGCCCTACACCACAATATCCAGGCACC
>JAVFBZ010188417.1:0-30141 GCA_032466195.1 Katharina tunicata
TGTCAGAGTTTATTTTAAATTAAATTCGTGACAAATGTATCCTCGCCAGTGTTTTGTCTCAGAGTTACCTCCCCTGAACACTGACGCTACCATGACAACGCTGTCAGATTCCAGGGACATCGAAAACATTCAATGACGTTGCACAAAACAAGTCTGTAAAAACTGACGTTTAAGATATTTTACCGTCATTTAAATGTTGCGATTGCTAAGAAATTATGTTTTAAACTATGTAATTGCCAACTTATTGACGAATTTTACCGTCAGCTTTATTAAATTAAGAAAACGAAATTTGAAGCGAAGGCGGCCATGTTTGTTTTTTATAACCCGTGAGTTGAAAAATTCTCCCAGGGTGTACGGGTTTTTATTCCCTGGCAAATTTACCGATCAAAACACTAGGAGTTTGGTTGACGGATAATAATCCTCTATATCAAATATCTTTGCAGAGGTTGGTTTATTCGCTTGATCTGTTTTAGATATTGTATCTGTTTCGAGTATTATTTTGCCCATTAGGCGGGGTTGTCAATATAAATGGGGAGCGAGGATATAAGGAATTATTTATTATCCGTCAACCAAATTCCTTGTGTTTTGATTGGTCAATTTGGAATGGGATAAAAACCCGTACACACTGGGAGAATTTTCAACTCACGGGTAATAAAAAAACAAACATGGCCGCATTCGCTTCAAATTTTCTTTTCCTAATTTAATAAAACTGACGGTAAAATTCGTCAATAAGTTGGCAATTACATAGTTTAAACATCATTTAGTCACAATCGCTACATTTAAATGGCGGTAAAATATCTTAAACATCGGTTTTTACAGACTTGTTTTGTGCAACGTCATTGACTGTTTTGATGTCCCTGGTATCTGACAGCGATGTCATGGTAGCGTCAGCGGTCAGGGGAGGAAACTCTGAGACAAAACACTGGCGCAGACACGTTTGTCACGAATGTAATTTAAAATAAACTCTGACGGATAATAAATTCTTCATTGACATTTTTCATAGGGTGTACGGATTTTTATGACCGTCTTGAAGCTCGTACACCACTTCGCCAGCAGACCAGGGTGTACGAACATCAGCGGCTCAGTGTGTACGAGCTTCAAGACGGTTATAAAAATTCGTACACCTTTTGAAAAATGTCAATAACTAATAGAATCTCGAAATCTTCAACTTTAGTCGTAACGGAATGGAAAGTTTACCTTACGAAATACATCGGAGAAATAATTAATACTTATTGGATAAAATGTTATGTTAAAGCCCTATTGAAAGTGTATGAAAGTTTATGACGACGCCTCCAGTGCTTGCATCGAAAGATCCTGTCAAGACACCAGAAAAGTCCCCCCTCCCCCTTCCCCACTCTCATGCAGATGTATGTTCCCGCGAAGCAGTGGACGGACTCCACTCATGACACGTTTTAAATCTTTTGGACTATTTATTGAAGTGTTTCGCCAAACTGATGGTTATTTTACTCATATCACAGCGTGCAATCAAAATGGGTCCGGAAACCATCCTGGCGACTGGCAACAAATAATAACAACTTAGAAGTGAGGGCTCACAAAAAAGTCGTCGCAGTGAATCGGCTTCCTGGCGACCCGTAGCTCTGGAAACTCGGGAAGCACGGAATTTTTGGCTAAGATGTAACAATCATCGGCTCAAACGACACAAGTGGAATAGAGAAGTAATTGGAAAGCTATGCAAACTACGGTGCCTCTGTCAGGTAAACCAGAATAACATATCGTTTCACCTTCAAATTCATAAAAATCTGGGTCATCTGCAACTAATGTCGTGGTAGCAAACCGCCGAGCACACTGGTCTTCGTCCAACCTAAAATGTACAGAAAAATTATACCAGGCTGCTGGATACAGACCAGTGGATTGGCAGTTGATATAAAAACTAACATTATTTAATGGAAAACACCTGGATAAGAATTGAATGAACTCAACGAACGCCACTCATTTTGTGCTCCAGGGCGAGGAATAAGACTGCAGAAAATTTGATCCGCATTATTATTTGCGCTTTCTTTTGCTCAGTCGGTGAATTTATCAATATGTGTCCCATGCTGGGCGAATTATAATAAAAAGACATGAGTCAAAAATATCGTTTTCACATTTTCACTTTTGTATTTTTAATGACACTTTTTTTATATTGGGATAATGTTTTCGAAGACATTTTATTAAATTTATTTTGAAACGCACAGTATAACACTACATACCGCATTATCGACATCAACACCTGTACCATTTCATTTTCAGATTCATGCCACATTGTAGCACAGATATATATCATGGGTGTGTCGTCTGATCGCTCCGGTTCCAGGGGATTGTTATCTGCTATTCCACCGAGTGATCCAACCGACTGGAATTTCTGGTGTAAAAACATAAAGAGAAACAATAAACCTTGTTGCACTTGTGTATCTGGTGAGTAGCAGAGGGAACAGGTGTTCTTTATAAAGTGCATTCATAAGTGAAACATTTTGATCTTTTCATTTCTTAAATCAAAAGTCTATCTGGAGTTTATTACTATGTTAAAATGATCTTTGGGTTTAGTTCCTATGAACCAATCCACGTGTGATACCATTGCTCACCCGCCTGTACAATCTAGCTGTAACAGTTCATCTTTTCATGATTCCATTCTGGTGTAAATTGAGAGTTGACAGTCTAGTGACTGCTTGCAATTTTCTTGGAACAGACTTTACATGATTAAACAAGATTTGCTGTCATGTGAGCCGTGTACTTGTTTTGTTTCAATTAGTTTTCTCGCCGTTTTTCATGTTATTCAACTCAAATGACGACAGCGGTAGTTTTATTGCTGAAATAAATAATGCCGAAACCAGACACGAAATAAACAGCCTTCGACGGCACCGGCAACAAAGGACATCACAGAATGCCAACCATTCTGCTGTCGAAAGTGTTCTTTCTGTTGTTGGATGTTATATGAGAAGGCACCAATGAACGATCCACTATAAGTCGTAATTCACACTCGTAAGAGTCGCATACCCTTTGATCATCGCGTTCCAACTTTCGGTAGTATTGTTCATCTCGCCGGCGATTCAACAACATGGACTGTTCCAAGAAGATGCCACAATAAAGAGAGCGAACGAACAGTCTAAAAACAATAAACCAAACAAAAATGTATGCGAGACGGGTAAACTTGGGCTTGTATATCAACGTTTTTGTGTAACAAAACTCCAGTTTGATATTGTTCAAGTTTGTCAATTGCTCAACGTCACTGAAAGACGTTGTTTTTATCATTTGTTTACTATGTTATTGGACCAAGGGAACTATGCGTTTCAGGTGGTCATGTAGCAGAGGAAATCGAGGGGTGTTTTTGTGAAGTATCATGTCACTATACATCGGCAATGCAAACTCGCCAAATAAGCGAAATACCCTTAAGTACGAAGATAAATATAAATTTAAAAAAATCAAAGCAACTGTGATCTAGATCAATAAAGTCATTTAATACACTGACAAATGTAAATAGCTAAGAAATTCTTGAAACCAGCTTACGTACTTTTCAGTTTTCGCTAGTCTTTCCATTTTCGGTTTCCAGATATGCCACGTTAGCCAGAATAGGGATAGCCACCATATTACAACAACTGGCATAAAATAATCCGTTGTGTAAGATGACAGGAGCTCTGAACTCCCACTCTGGTCATTACAATGCCAGAATAGATAGGAAGGCATGAAAGAAACTTGCGAGACCAATTCCTGGACTTGGGGGAACTTGAAGCACACCCCAGACAAAAATAAGAACGTAATGGGCGTGACAAGCAGCAGTGGCAAGGAGAAGCTGATTTGTTGAAGCAGGATCTTGCATGCTGTTTTTGATACGGTATAACACAACCCGGCGGAAAGAACTTGTAGAATCGCTATCCAAAATGGGTCTTGGCCGAAAACCGTATATATGTCATCAGTCTTTGATCCATTTGTATATGACATATTTAGAGACTGAATAAACTTCGTCTCATTATAATTAACATAACCAAAGCAATCGTCAGCATGGCCCATTTGAAAATAAAGGACATGGACACATTTTGCATTCCTAATGGCATAGTAAATGGTCAGAAAAAGAAGTGTTACTATCATACTCCAGAGACTTGAATAAATTGTCAGAACGGTTCGGCATCTGCTTATGTCCTTCTTGAGATCTTTTAAAACATCTCCTGTGGCTGATTCAGACTTGTTCGTGGACACGTAGTTTTCCCACCAGGCCACTGAGGTCAATAGCAAAGCAACCGGGAGTAAACATTTGGCCACTGAAACAGGTGGTGTTAAAGAATCGTAAATCACCCACAATACGAGGACAGAAATCTGCGCCAAAAGAGCTAAGACGTCGAAAAACTTGAACAGGCTTCTGAATTTTCTTCCTTTGGATTTGTCAACTATTTGCATGTCGTTGTCAACCTGTATATGATTGTCAGCTCTTTCTTTGGTTGGGTCAACTGTGTCCGGATCTTGAGTCTTCTGGAACAACTTCAGACACGCTGGTATAACACCAACACCAAACCCCAACCAAACTCCTCTGGAGACATCAAACGTTGGTAGTGTAATAAAGGTGAAAATAAAAACACCCAAGGCTTTGCATGTTTCTTGGCAAAGAACCTGGAAAACATCACGCATAAGATTTATAGTCAATGTATCATATTTAAGACCGAAAGAAAAACAAATCAAGTCAACGAAAAAAATGCCTTTTTACTAATAAATAAATCGCTGAATATTCTTTTCGCTGAAAGGTATGTCAATACAGGATAACAAATGTGTATAATAAGAAACAAAAATAATTATAAAAAAGCATTTAAACGCTCGTATTAAATCAATAAACTTTGATTTGTATTTAACAAAACTGCGAAATGAAAAATAGGCGGGGTGCATATAAACCAACCGACCTCCCTCTCCTCACTTTGACCACTAACACACCCGACTGTAGTACTCACGACCAAAATTGTAGACATCTTAGGATATTTTGCAGACTTGAAACAGTACATCCAAACACTCCTGACGAACTCAAAGAAGTACGTTCCGCAGACACAAACGAACATTCCCCACACCCATCTCATTTGAATATACTGAGGTAAAGCCCATACGCCATTACTTTTACCCCTCAAGCATTGAGTCATGTCATCCAAGCAATCAAATCTGTAACATATACAACCAGGAGCAGAAACCTATCACAAACTAATTCTTAATTTATGTTCATATTTTATTGGCGTTTAACGTCGTACTCAACCAAATTTATCTTACATGAGGACTTTGAATTGATGGTGTATGATGGAAAACCGAGAAGAAACCTCGTTTAAACAACTCTGCTATCTCTGCAGCCACCGGAAACCTCCCTTTTATACCCAAGGTCCACAGGTGGATTTGGCCCATTTCTGAGTACAGTGAATGGGGCTCAACAATTCAACTCTTAACCAACTGAATAACGGCGCAGCCCGCTTCTGGTTCTAGCCTTTGTGCTAAGGGCAGTGTTTCCAAAGCCTTGTTATGTTGTTTTGACTTAGCGCTGGAGGAACATTTTTTTACAATAGAACATTTTATGGATTGTTAGAGTGGCGTTTTAATGTACATTTGGCGACTAATAAAGTAAAAAATCTCATAATAAATTGATATTTTTCTCAAAAAGTACATGTACAAGTTAGAGGCTTTCAAATAATTCCAACATCAAATTTGTAGGTTTAAGGAGAGTTTTATAATAACAAAAAACTAAAACTGAATTTTCTGAAAGAATATTATTATGCCGATGTGTCAATCAGCTGTCATAACTGAGCCACCCTTAGATATACCGACGCAACTCCAAGTCAAACGTTATTTAACCCCGCCCACTTCCGTTATTCAAAATCTTAACTTGGACGGCCTTCTTTATGTTGAATTTGAGTTATGGCTGATTTCGTCTGATTATTACTACCCTTGTACCAACTTCATCATTTTCATTTCAAGATGATTGTCTTAGTTTAGGCATACGTTGGTTAAAACCAGGACAATCTGAATTTGTTGTAAATCCAAATTTTGAGTGCTTATGCTACTTTCAAATATTTATTTATTTATTTATTTATTTCCTTTTAAAAATGACTAATCGACACCTCGTCTATTCGTTTTCAAGAATCGTACTTTGTGCAATACAGAAATACACGATCACACATAAAAACTGTACCTTGTGTCATCGGAGATATGAGAAACAATGAGAAACAAGCTGAGTTTGCTGATAATCCCTGAAGAAACAACAATGATGAACATGAATATGGCCGTTGCCACCTTGAAAACACGCCGGACACTATCCCAGAATGCATCTCCACAAATGTCCGGGGAATCTGTCGGCGTATTCTGGAAAGCATCCCAAAGGCTAGTCCGTCTACAAAGATAAGCCATATATTTTTTAGTCAACAGGTTCTGATCGTTAAAGATAACACAAGATTACTTTTAATCATAAAGCTGTAATGTTGTCTTATGACATTTAGAAGTTGGTTATGGCATAGAATATTTGACTGCTGTTTATTTTCATGGGAAGTTAACAGACGTTGTCGTCCATAATGTCTAATGATCTAAAGCTGTGCTCGTTTACGTTTTAGAACTCTTATTTAATTATTTCAAAGCCGATACTGTTACATGCTTTGAAAAACATGGGTTATGTGACGATCGGCTTTCTCAGAAATATGGAAATTTTTAATCTGTTTGTTTTGACCTTTTTCAGCGTAGATCCTGACATGATCAAACAATGCCTAAGTTTAACAAATATATAACTAGGGCACACAAGGGTAGTTAAGTTAAAGCATGCCTGGAAATATCAATTTACAGAAAATGTAAGGCTATCTAGTTAATGGGGAAGAAAACTCAATTATAGACCATACCAAAGTGTTAATAAGACTGCCATTACATTTTTTGTAAATGTCATTGTTTTCCACATAAAGACACTTATATTGAAAAACCAAGGTAACTGTATGGTGGACTTTCTAAGCCATGTTTTATTTATTTATATTTTGTAGATAATAATGATCAATTTTGTTTTCAAAATTTTACCCCAGCGAAAGAGAAACCGTACAAATGTACAAAATAAAGCTAAAAACAATGCACAACACCATAGTATTCCGTTACTCTGGTGAAGTAATCAATACAGGAAATATAGCGTAAAAAGTCCACCCTACATTTTAACGTGGTATTTCAATTCAAGTGTCTTTCAGCGGAAATCGACGAATTCTACAAAACATGTAACGGCAGTTTTATTAACACCTTGCTATGGTCTATAATTTGAGTATGACTTTTTTGTCTTCTCCTGTAAATTCTGTGTAATACCTGCTGTATTTTTAAAGTAACATACGCACTCAAAAGTCCTGAATTTTGCACTATCACAGAATCATAGAGTCTAGTGACAAGAGGGCGGGGCCACTGGGCATGGTGTTGTGGGACAGGTTATTCTAGAGCAAGTTTCTGAACGTGCGGCCCACTAGAATACTTTTATATTTCTTTTGATATGTACATGCTTTTTATGAGGCTGCTTGGTAATTTAATACATTTTTTGCAGCTTGTAGAGCTCAAGCTTTCCCAGGGTGAATTTTTTGGCCTGAAAATAATTTTGGGTTTTTGATCTCTAGTTTTTAATGCGGATTTAAGCTATATTCGTGTTATATGGGAAGAGTAAAGGAAATTATACGGAAGAGTAAATTTGTCTTAGAATGTATATTAATATGTACCTATAAACAATGGATATAAAAGAAAAATCTGTAATAATGTTGTATAAGGACGTAAGGCACGAAGTAAATTATGCCAAATATAAGGTACCATCGTCTGATTAAATATATTCGTGTATGTAAAATTTATTACTAAGGTGTCATATAAGGTTTATGAATATTCATTAAATGTAATAAACATGTGTTATTTGAGGTGTGCTGCACGAACAAATGGGAAAACTCGTCCTTCCAAAACAGTGGTTGTTTGTGTCTTGTTATTACAAGGCGGATATGACCGGAGGGATGAACATGAATTTTCTGTCAGAATATGATTATGTGAATGTGTCAATCAGCTGTTATAACTGATTATTACTAGCCTTGTACCAACTTATTAATTTTCATTTCAGAGTAATTGTCTTAGTTTATGCATAAACTTCAAAGTTGGTTAAAATCAAGGCAATCAGAATTTGTTGTAAAATCCTAATTTTGAGTGCTTATGCTACTTTAAGGTATCATAAAATTAATAATAACTGTCATAAAGTTATCGCCTTCTTACTTGGCAGGGGATTTTTTCTTGTTCAAAATGTTTTCATTTGAGTTGTCTTCTTCGCTTAAGTCTGTTTCGTAATCCGGATCGAGAACGTCAAAGTCCGAGGATTCAAAATTAACTCTGCCGCCTTCGTTTTGTTCATGGTAACCATTGTCGTCGTCGGGGTTGGGTACGAATCCGTGATGGCCTTCATGATGAGGTGCATCTCCAGATTCATAGGCTCGGTTTTCGTAAGATGTGGAGTAGCCTGAGGAGTTCCTTTCCTTGACAAGTGTTTCTTCATCTGTTTGTGGATTGAATCTAGGAAACACTTTTGTTCCTCTTGGCTGTGAAACAAGTAATTCACAGTGTAAGAAAATACAATTAAAGTAAACGAGGCTAGTCTAAACTGGCCAATGGAATAATCTTAACTGAAAAAAAAAAAGAAAAAAAAAGAAAGAAATAATAAATAAACTAACAAATAAGCTCTAATATTTGTACTATCAGTTGAGATCTTATCATGTGAATTGAGAAAATTAAGCTGATTAGCAAGCTGACAAATGCCAATGGTGAAAGGTGGTCAATACTGCCACTAATGTGATTGAACACTTTAGGACCGGACCTAATGATATTTAAACTGCAAACATCTCTTGAACCAGTTTAAAAATTTATTAAAATTCCAACCTTTTATAGAAAGATGTTAAGGGACTTGCTAGATTTAAGAACAAATGAGAAAAAAGTATACAAATCAGATGTCTTATGGTTCCATGAAATGATAACATATGAGTGGCAATGCTGTATTTCTCTACATGGAAGAATGCCAATATTCTATATATATGTCAAAGATGTATTAGATGAATATTGGAAATTATTAAGCTATAATGTGCTTTACAGACAAGTTAAGTCTAGAGGAGTATTCATGTTTGAATATAACGCTCTAAATATTGCTTTGTGTAAAGTATCAGTTCAAAATAATGGAGAAGAGAAAATAGATATATCAAAACTCAAAACAACTAATTTATCAACTTTTAGATAAGCATTTGTGTGTACCCCATTCTCAAATATTTTGGGAACAAAAATTTCAGCAGAATTGTCAGTGGTCTTCAATATGGTTGACAGCGGTGTGTGCCACTAGTGAACCAAGACTGAGGGAACTGCCCTGGAAAATTGTGCAACATATATCCAACAAATGTATTTTTAACGAAAATGGGCATTTCGTAAACAAACACTTGCAAATGGTGTGGAGCAGTAGAGTATATCGAACATTTCTTTCTTCAATGTAAAACTGTTAAATCCATGTGGGCAGAAGTAACACACTCGCTGGGCGTATATTTACAGCAAGATATTACATTGTCAAATTGTGATATACTACTTGGAATAATCGAGAAAAAAAGAAGATATATAGTGAATTTATTAATTTAATCATTCTTATTGGAAATCTATGTATAAGTAAATATAACTATGGGAAACATGCAAATTCAAAATTGTTGTTCAATGAAGAATGTTTATACAGGAGGACAAAATCGGTGAACAGCACAATTTTATTTATACTGTAAATTGAAATTGGCAAATGCATATTTATACTTACCAATGTAATATTTGTTGATGGCATTAAGGAAATATGAAAATAAGTAACGTGTTATTTTTCGAATAGCTAATTGTACAAAATATATATGATTTTAGATAAGTAAAGACCACGAATATCAAATATATTAATAACTTAAGTAAGAATAATTGATTGTATATGAAAACTTGAATATAAATTTTATTCAAGAAAAAAAAAATACTAAAAAAAAAAAATAAATTATTTTAATAAGCCATTTTGTCATAATACAGTTATGTCAAAACGTGACTTTTGCTTTAAATTTTCACACTGAAGAACACTGAATAATTCATTAAAGTGTATTGTATTTACTATAAATATATTTAGTGGGAGTTTTACGCCACTGTTTTTTTTTAACATGACGGCGCGCAAGCTCAATTGGCGAAGAAAAGCTACCCCAACAACACTGGCAACAGAAACGGACGCCACAGGACAAGGGAGGACTCAACACAGGACGTTACATCAAATAACGCAGAGAGCACCAAAGCAAGCAAACTCTCGATGCTGTTAAAGGCAATAATAGAGCCCGTGCGAATTGCAAGAAGAGCACCTCTCATTAAGGCAGATCAACAGATTCAGAGTTTCGGTTTGGTTAAATCAATTATTATTTGTTGAAAAGAAAAGGTGCCATAAAGAGAATAGAATATATGTTGTTTATTACCAAGACTTTCAACTTCATCCGAAAAATAGTTTTCATTTGTCGACGTATAATTGAACCCCATAGACTAGTGCTCCAGACATAATCCATGATATTTTAATGGTCCACAGGGTCGTTTAAACAACACTAAACAAACAAACTTACATAACAAAATACAAGATTTAGTACTGCTTTGATTCTGTATATATGTATTTATTTGAAAAGTGTTTTGCGTCGGGGTAATTAATACTTCATTTTTATTGCGTGGTGGAAAATCAGGAAAACACTCGAGATGTTTACGGCCATCATGAACGCCTCTCGCGTAATTAAGTTTGATAACTGGACTTGAACGTATGGTAGTCCAACGCTTAACTGTATTGGTTCACCTTAGATGTCAATGCAATTGTTCACAAAAATCCACATAGCCCCTGTAGGCGACCGATTGAGTGCTAAAATTACATAGTCACGCTACCGGCACATATAAGATCTATACAAATTTTGATTATTAGCTATTTATCTGATAACCCTTTACTTGATATGAAAAGTACGCATAAAACATGGATTGTTATGAACGTATGGTAGTCCAACGCTTAACTGTATTGGTTCACCTTAGATGTCAATGCAATTGTTCACAAAAATCCACATAGCCCCTGTAGGCGACCGATTGAGTGCTAAAATTACATAGTCACGCTACCGGCACATATAAGATCTATACAAATTTTGATTATTAGCTATTTATCTGATAACCCTTTACTTGATATGAAAAGTACGCATAAAACATGGATTGTTATGGTTTTATAGCCCCGGTTGTTAAAAAAACGGATCTTAAATCAACTCGAGTATGTCTATGAAAACAGTGTCATTTATTTAATACATCTATAAAAATAATTCAAACTGATATTGAAATGTTTTTGTTTTATATAAACATTTTCCATTTGCCAAGCTTTGATAAGCCTTTTAATACATGGATAATTCACGTTTTAATTGCTTTTTAACACACTCTGATTTAAACTCCATTTAAATACTAGTATATTGCAGGCACAAATTTGAAAAATTATAGTTTTGGGATTTCATCGGCATAACCATTTGTTTTTACTGGTTCGCGAAAACAAACACACAAAACTGTATGAAATATGTATTTAAGTAAGTATTTGCAAATAAAACAAGAAGAAGTTATTTTTACAAATATCTGATAATTAAAGTCTCATTAGTCTTAAATTAGTTAACAAATGTTCAAAGACAATGAGACATGGAATAATAATAATAATAATAATAAACTTTATTTAAACACGGGCAAGCTATCAGTACAAACTGTTTTTCATAGTAGCCGTGAACAACTGACAAACACGCTAACTGCCTTGCGGTGATCAACTCCTTGCTTTTATGCATCGTTCTCAAGCATGTTTGGCTTTGAATACGACGAAGAGTAGCCACGGACAGCCGGATTTCTCTCATATACCTAAGTACTGGCCGACAGCCGGACTTGTCTCGGGTGTTTCATATGCCTATCTGGACGACTGCTCATTGTGTATGCTTCATTTAATAAGAGAGTCGACATGAAGTTATATCCGAAATATTTGAAAATAATCACATTACCCAATTTACGATTAAACTGTTTTATTCGCTTTTCTGTAAAAGGTAGTTTCAATTAGCCGATGTCGGACTCTGAATGCAATCTAGTCTACGCTGCGGCAAAGGCTTATATCCGGTTTAGCCACTCTACCTTGGTGACGAAAATAGCGTTAACGTGTCACGGCATGCATAACTTGCCCGATCAGTTAGCCTTTTATGTAACTACAACCAGACTTTTCCAATAAGCCTACATGGTTGACAGCCGGACTTCTCCAATAAACCTACTTGGTCGACAGCCGGATTTTTCTAATAAACCTGCATGGTCGACAGCCGGACTTCTCCAATAAACTTACTTGGTCGACAGCAGGACTTTTCTAATAAACCTACATGGTCGACAGCCGGACTTCTCTCATAAACTTACTTGGTCGACAGCCAGACTTTTCTAATAAAACTAAATGGTCGACAGCCGGACTTCTCTTATAAACCTACATGGTCGACAGCCGGATATCTCTCAAAAACACACATGGTCGACAGCTGGACTTCTCTCATAAACCTACATGGTCGAACGTCAGACTTCTCTCATAAACCTACATGGTCGACATCCAAAGTTCTCTCATAAACTTATATGGTCGACAGCCGGACTTGTCTGGCCGAGTTTCGAGCTGCAATATTATAGTCAGCTGGACTTCCCTGGCCAGGCAAAATAAGCCAAAATACAAAATAATTCAGCAATGTTATTTGTAGCAACAATACTTTTAACTTTTTCATTAATTTTTATGAAAAATAAAACGAAACCTTACCTCTACTTCAGATATTTCATCAATTGTTTTGTACATTTTGTTGATTCAAGTCCTTGTGTCTTAATGATTTGTATCCGTTCAAAGATGCTAAATCCTCACAGTTCTGTTCTTGATAATATCAATAAATGATTTAAACTAAACGTGTAGTCAAATTAGCTAGCAAAACTCATTGGATTATCTCTGCGTTATTTCCTTGCAACAGTGAAATTAAACTATTACCATTTGTTATATGTAGAAACGCGTGAGTTGTGACAGTTATCTCACGAGTGAGTTATCTCACATGAATTTGTTATATGACATTGTTGAACAAAGTCCACGAATGCCACAAATATGTTCATACATTATACCTACAGATGTAATCACACTGTGAGGTTTCTCGAGAAAATGGAAGATAACAACCAGGAACATACACAACTAAACTCATATCAGCTCCACAGCATGAACTCTGATAAGCTATCGACTTTATGTACCAGTGTAGACCTACATACTTTTGACGTTTTTATAAGCAATGTGTTATTTCGAAACATATACTTGGAATAAAATAAAAGTGACAGGTATAATAATATAAATAAATCATACACATGTTAACAAGTACAAGGGTACTAAATCGGACTGTATGACTGAATGAACAACAGAATGAACATGCTACTTTCCGCTCTTTTTCACTGGCCGGTCGTGGGAATTGAATCAAGGGAGGTAATGTGGATTGACAAGAAAACTTGGTCAAATCTAATTCAAATGTAAATTGCATACACATTTCGGTATTTATTACCTGCAAAACTTTGTCGGCGAAAATAAAGGCTAGCATCAATTGCATACTGTGTATTTAGCCACATTTTGGTCAGGGCCATTCTACAGGTCATAGAATGTCATCCGAATTCATACTCAAATAGACTCGTACCTTTCTCCAGATAGAGAAGAATACCAGCACTAATCTAATGACAGGCCATCCTTGCTGGTGTCATAGTAATGCTTCCGCAAAAAAGTACGCTGTCGAATGAATCGTTTAAATTTTACGACCAAATTATTTAAAATTTAGCAGAGAAAGGTGACAAAGGGTAGATTTAAGTTGAAGTCTGTAAAAGGCAGAACAAATAGATTAAATCGTGAAGCAGTCCCATCCAATCGCATATAAATTTACTCGCTACAAACAGCAAAGAGGGGTAACTCCTTCCAGGTGAACAACAAGATGGCCAATCAACACCTTAGAGTCAAAGGAGAATTATTTGATTATCTGTTTTAGAATGATCCGAATTGTCATCCGAAAATTCACGAATGTATTGCGCACCTCTCCTCGGAAGTTATACGATCGTCGCCATTTTGTCTGGAACTTCTTCTTGTCTGTTGGAAACTGCCAACGTAGGTGGATTCCACGGTTTCCATCTGATTTGCCTTTAGAACGAGATTTACTTCATTGATCTTTGCGTGTTCTAAAGGCATAAGAACTTCGGTCGATGACCCCTTGTTGGTTAACGTGTTTATTGTGCATACGGCGGTAAATAGGCTTCCGGAGAACAAACGGTACGATTTGTAGGCATATTCATATTACCTATCGCGGCCAAGCTTAATAATGAATACCCTTGGGGAAGTCCAGCGTGGATTCTGTCGATGGTATGCTGACCTAGTGGCTTTCTTTGGTTCTTGGGTGGCGTGAATTGTTGGTATGGCTTATGTTGGTTTTGGAAACTAAAGTCAGGATAGGTTGTTTACAAGTGATTGAGACATGAGCGCTCTCAACGATACCAATTCGGTCTGTTTTATTTCTATGCAAATAGTGAACAATTAATGCGCTGTTGTTAAAATGCATATCAAAGCCGAACTCTGCTGAAATGTTGCAACGAAAACAAACAAAAACTTGACGACTGAGTGATTTTCAACTTCTGGGTATCTCTTACAAAAGCAATAGACAAATCATTCAGAAAGATCCTTAATTTAAACAGAGCGCCACAGTTTCGAAGGTGTACCCGCAAGTAAAGCAGAAGTGAACGAGACTTACAGACCCTATTAATGGTTGAGTTTAATTAGACGGTCCAACAGCTTGAAATCCATCTAGGCCGAAACGTCGCTTACCAATATACCCAGAAGTTGAAAATCCATTTCAGTCGTCATGTTTTTGTAATGTATAAATGCCGCTTAAACAAGAAAACAAACAAACAACATATGACATAACGTAAATGGGAAATATACTTCTAATTAACAGGAAACTCCACGTTTTCTCACAGAATTGAAGGTATTTAAAATGATTTTTTAAATTATGCAAACAATTAAATAGGTTAATTGCATGGCCCTTCTGTACGTCGTCAAAATCATTCTGTTCATTAATACGAAAGCTACCATCTTTAAGATTAATTCTTCTGGCTTTTGGAGAAAAGGTGTGGGTTTTTTTATTTCGAGATGGAATATATAAACTCATTTTGGACATGCAATCGGCAAAACCCCTCTCGTGATTTCTCGTTATTTCACTGTCATCACAAAGCTCGGCCATGATAGGTGTATGAACATTTTGTTTGCAGGAAGCCTTTTTACCCCGTATGGACAATGGACACGTAATAAAACATAGGATAATCGAGAGAATTGCATATGGCTTTAGATACACAATACTTAGTTAAGGAGTAAATTATGTTCTGGATGTAAAACAAATGCAAACTGTGTAATCTGTTTACATGGCAGTTGACCCACAGGACCCACAGAAAAGGTTCAGACCAAAATGGCGATGATCGTTTCACGTCCGGGATAATGTGCGCAGTACATTCGATGGTTTCCGAGTGTTGTGACAAAAGATAGGAGGAATAGGGACTGTAAGTCACGTCATGTGATGCAAGTGAGATTCGCTCCACGTCATGCTACTTGTTCAACTACATGCTACTTTCTTTTATTAAGATGTAACTAAAAGAAAGTAAAAAAAAAAATGGAAGTTAAAACGGTGATTATTATACCGTCTGGTCCTAAAACTGAACCAAAAGCAATATAAAAACAATCAAAACAGAGCGCCACAGTTTCGAAGGTGTACCCGGAAGTAAAGCAGAAGCGAGCGAGATTTACATACCCTGTTATTGGTTGAGTTTAATTAGACGGTCCAACAGCTTGAAATCCACAAGTAGCTATCTATGGCTACCTATTGCGTGTCTTAATATTAAATAAAACATAATATAGATTTTCAGCATACTAGAGATTTTTAAAAAAAATTGCTTGATTTACTCCTTGGCTATTTATCAGTATGTATGTTCGACCTTCTAGCATAATCAGCACAACCAAGTAAACACAGATAACGCAAGTGCCCGGTGCGAGATTAAATATTTTGCGTGATTTTCTATGGATATGTCATTTAAACTAGATAAAGCTATAGATGGTGAGTAAACATAACATAATCTAAAACATATTACAGACTGTCTACGTGCATGCTTTAGACAGCCTGGTTCGTGCAGGGGATTCCCCTTTTTATACAATTTGCTTTTTTGTCTGTCCGATTACTGGTCGTGTTAAGGTTACTCACCAGTTAACAAATAATGTTCAAGATTCGCCAAGTTACTTCTAAACTTTTATGTTTTTTTCAACACATATATAGCCACAGACCCGAGTTCGAATCCCTGTGGAGGCAAGCAGAGTTTTCTTATATTTGTATAAATATAGAGAAAGATAATTCTGAATCGTCTCTTAATGTCGAACAATAGTATGTACATTATATATATGTAGAGGAAGAAAAATATATATATCTATATATATTCTGAATCGTCTTTTAATGTCAAACAATAATATGTAAATCATTGTTTTCTGAAACCATCAGAAAAAAAAGCATATTCCATAAAATGTTTTTTGTTGCTACCTCTTTTTCAAATTGCTACTTCTTTTACACCATTTATGTCAAGTGTACTATTTAACATCAATGTACATATTAACCAAACCACGATCCTTCAGTTTTTTTTTATTTGACTTAGTTAAAAATAATTAAACCCAAAACAAGAATTCAAAATAGTGAAATTACAAGGTCTTATAAACATATCTAAAAAACTAAAAAGATAATAAAAATCGGAATGGCTGTTTTTTAGTTCTATTACTTGAGATGAGGTGTGCATTACTGTAGGTATAACAATAGCTTAGGAGTAAGTAAGTGTAAATAGATTAACCCATACTAACCACCCATGGTGATAGTATTACAACCAGGATAGCAAACTAACATTCTCAATACCTAATAAACGCAAACTTTTCATACATTCACAGCGGGTATTTCCTATTACTTGTTTGATAGGCATTTATAAGTTGAAGTACATAATAACCAGTACACTTTTTTATGGTTGATTTTATCAAGCTTGAGAACGGTTTTAGAATCTAATTCGAAACGTTGCATTGTTACTAAATAAAGAAGTTGTCAACCATACAGAAAAAGTGTACTGGTTATTATTCCCGATTAGCCTGGTAATCCCACCATGTAGCTACCGGTATTAAATTGATTAATTGATTGTCAAATCACCACTGTTTGAAATCGTGTAGTTAAATTTTCCCACAAAATTTAACAGTCTTCTTATACAAATGTTAATATCGGGTCTTCTTAATATTGGATAAAGACCGTCATCTCAACTTTGTGATACGCAATAAATTTTATAATGAAAACAAATTGGAAAATTTTGAAGACGGGTAGAGTAACCTTTACACAACTAATACTGTCCTATGTATGTCACGCGTTCTTATCGATTCGATATTTTGCGATCCGCTGACTACTATGTTAACCATTGTTAACATCACGTATACGTAGAAAAACTACGTGCTACTCTGCCGTTATCAAATCCGTCAGTCCATCTAAGAAAAGCGATTGAATTTATTATCTTACAATTGTGTAATTAAATATCTATGGGAGCAATGTTTATATAGGCATTGCCTGTTCATTAATCCCAATTTCAGTTTTGAAATTAAATACTGTTTAAACTAAAAGCGATTTAAATAAATCGTTTGGTTGGTAAAGTAGTAAAACGAAGGCTACTCTTTTAAAGGGATAAAAGATGTGAAGAAAGGAACAGTCGCGTCCACCTCCACCCCACCCCCTGTGCTTAATGTTTATTTTTAATGGCTAGCCCTAAAGAACCCTAACCTGTATGTTAAACCTATCACTTTAATAACTGCCCCTAAGCACCTCCAACCGTAACACTTTAATTTTGTAAGTTAAGAACTCCATTACTGTAGTTAACCAACTGTCACAACCCTTAAATATATAAGTGACTCTTGCGACCCTAAACAGGCTATAATTAAATATTAACCGTGAGTATATCAATACGAAAGAAGAAGAAAAAACAAAAAGATTACGTTGGTCGAGACGTTTCATCAATGCCTGTCAGATTTTTTAGTAGTTGTATACTGACTCTTGTACTGCGATTTGAGTTATATTAACCTTTTTAAATGGTACAAGTATTTACAGACCAACTTTACAATTACACCATTACAGCTGCTATCAGCTGAAAAGATGTTAAGTGTGTTATTCGCTTTGCAGTAAACGCCGTATTATTTTACACTGATATACAGATTGATTGTATCAGGCTTTACTCTTAAGTGATTTATACATTTTTAGATTAACACAGCATATCCTGGATTCGCTAATGCACAATTAAAAAAAAATCGAAATTTCAAAAAGGTGTAATTCCAATCGAGCCTCAATGAAATAAGTCTTTACCATTACTATAACAATTTCAAAAGCATAACAATATTCTGACCAGCTACTATTTCACTTTTGAATGAAGTGAATTCATGCTTAATACTAAATATGTCTATGTGTATACATGTATGTAATAGTATTAAATTGACTTTATACATGCGTAGGTGCTTATGTAGGCATTATATGTGTTAAAATACTGTTTTGAGACCATATAAAGATGCGTCTTTAATTAAGTGACAAATGACGTTAGTGTGACGTTTAACCGTTATCAAACAAACAAATCATTGTTATTATTATTTTAATTTTTTGTTGTTGTTGCTGATAAAAAAAACAAAAAATATTTGATGATGTTCCGTGCAGTTTTATAGGAGTTTTTTCTTAACTATCTGTAAAGTCAATATAGCATACTATGGGTCATTAATTAAATAGCCTTAAAATAACATACCAGATTTATGACCAATATACCAATCACAATTTTCCATCTGAGAGTAAAAATATAGCTCTTTAAAATTTTTTTTTTACATATTTGTACAATACAAGTTAGCAAGGCCACCGCGATTCAATGCATACTCTTATACCATTAACTTTCCAGCAAATAAATTTAAGTCAAAATGTCAGAAACAGTTAACATATCATCAATGAACTGTCAGGGATTGGCTGATAATATAAAGAGACAAGATGTTCTGAACTACTTGAAGAGAAAACCTTACTCAATAATATGTTTACAAGGTACACATATAGACAAACAACTGGAAACAAATATTAAGACTGAATGAGGGTTCACAGTCCATATCAAAATATATAAATCAAATTCACGTGGTGTAACAATTTTTATAAAAGATAATTTTGATTATAAGACAAACAACGTTATCAAAAACGCTAATGGGATCTACTTAATTTTGGATATAATAATATATGAAACACCGGTAACATAAGTGAACCTGTACGGTCCGAACAACGATAAACCAAACTATTATACCTCGTTATTCAAAAGTATAAGATCTCTTGAAAACTCGTCCATTATCATCTGCAGGGATTGGAATCTAGATCAAAACATGGACACTTATAATTATAAACACACCAACAATCCACAAGCACAGAGAACAGTCCTTAATATTATTAAAGACTACGAATTGGAAGGTATTTGGAGAATATGCATCAACATTTAAAACGATATACATGGAGAAGGTACAAACCACAACAACGACCTAGAATAGGCCTTTTTCTTACATCCCCAGATATATACAACATATCTTTGGCATCTGATAACCAGGATACAGAACTGGTCATTCTTTAATATTAATCAAATGAAAATTTAGTAATACCTATCGCGGAAAGTCCAACTGGAAATTTAATTCTTCTTTATTGATATGGAATATATAAATATTGTTAGGAGAGAAAATAAAAACAACATTGAGTGTTATGTAGTGCCTATCTAATGAGACATCTTCTTTAAATACAATGGATCGTTCAAAACTACAGTTTACAATTGAAGATGATTTGTTTCTAGAGACAATTCTCTGTACTATTCGTGGTGAAACAATCAAGTATTCGGCCCAGAAAAAGCGAGCAGAGGAGCGAAATCAAATTGAACTTGAAAAAGAAATTGAACAGCTTGAAAAGTATTTAGATAACAAAAAATGCTCTTAATTATCCTCAAAATGGAATACGAGAGCTGAGTACATTAAAAACGAAATTGATTTCCCTGCGAGAGATAAAAATAAAAGGGATTGTTACAAGATCAAAAGCTGAATGGTCACATCGAATTCAAAGCTGACCAAATATTTTCTTGGGCTAGAAAAAGGAAATTATACTAAAAAAACCATTGTCCAAACTTACCTTAGAAAATGGGGAGAATGTTTTCGAAGGTGAGGCTATTAGAAACATCAGCAAAAATATTATGCAGATCTCTATAGCAAAAAAAGGAATATTGATACAGTAGAAGTTCGAAATTTTTTGAGTACGTTCTCATCTCCTACACTCAATTCTATAGTCCATCTTGTTAGATGGACCAATAAAATATGAAGAAATATGCCAAGCTTTTAGAAATACTTCCAATGGTAAATCCCCGGGTTTGGATGGATTTCCAATAGAGTTTTTTCAGTTTTTTTTTGGGACGAATATCGGAGAAGTTATATTGAGAGCCTTTAACAAAGCTTACCAGCAAGGTGAACTACCATCTTTCCTAAAATACGGTGTAATCACTTCTTTGCCCAAGCCTGGTAAATGCAGGGACCAATTGAAAAAGTTGAGACCGACAACACTCTTAAATACCATATACAAATAAGCTTCAGCCTGTATAGCGAACAGATTTAAAAAGTATTAAATGTAATTATCAATGAAGATCAAAAAGGCTTTGTACCCGGGCGATACAGCGGTGAGAACATCCGCTTAATCTATGATCTTATCATAGAAACTAAACTTCGTGATAAATCTGTTTTTCTTTGCTGCTCATTGTTTTCGAATAGGCATTTGACTCCGTGTCATGTGATTTTATCGATGAAGTCTTACATCATTTTTAATTTGGTTAATCGATACGAAAATGGGGGAAAAAATCTAAAATCACAACATACACACGGCTGTTTTGCAAAACGTTCACATATCTGATTTTTTAAATAATGGACGGGGAGATCTTATCTCTCATTATATTTTAGATTTATGTGCAGAAATACCAGCAATTATGATTAGAGAAAACGAGGATATAAGAGGGATTGTTTTAGATGGGACAGAATTCAAAATAAGCCAATATGCAAGTTAATACTTGATGGGTCTAAACAATTCCCTGGAAAAAGCAATGAAACTACTAGATAAATTCTATGTGTTATCTGGATTAAAACTCAACGTTGAAAAAACGAAAGCAATATGGATTGGATCCATGACGGCATCTGAGCTAAAACTATACTGTGAAACTAGACTGGGTCACAGAATTCACACTGCCAGGAATTAATTTATCAACCATAAATAAACATGAGATGTGGAAGCCTAACTATTTAGAAAAATACGACAAACTCAAAATAGAACTTTCGAAATGGAAACGTAAAAATTTATCTTTGTTAGGAAGAATAACCATCATAAAATCTATGGCCTTATCCAAGCTAACGCACTTTTAAGCTTACCTAACCCACCTGAAGAATTCACTACTAACCGAAATAATGTTTTATTGGAATTTGTTTGGAACGGAAAGACTGACAGAATAAAGAGGATAATTTTATGTAAATATTATAGGTACGGTGGACTAAGGATGGTTAACATCAACCATTTTATCAAAAGCATGAAAATTTCATGGATTAAGCGACTACTATTTTCAAACAATGAATGGTGCAGCCTAATAAACACGTGTCTTACCTCACGCCCTTGTATTTGGGAAACTGGATTATCAAACATACATGAAAAGATAAAAGATATAACCAACCAATTCTGGAAAGACACATTAAGTGCTTGGTCCTCATTAAAAAAACAAATCACCATTGAAACAGCGACAGATGTTATTGGAACCTTTGTGGTATAATCCAAATTTATTACACTGTCTATATTTCTCAAACTGGTACTCAGCCAATATTAAATATATTCGGGATATTATTAATGAAAACGGAGAATTTCTTCGTTTAACGAAGTGAAAACACGCTTTGATTAAAAGGAGTCTTTTTAGACTATGAAATAGTTTTGAGATAAATTCCACTACAATGGAAAGAACTACTAAATAAAAATAATATTGCATGCGATTTACATTGCCCTAGGTATGGTATTGGTAATCGCATCTTACTTAAACTAAAGAAAGGATGTAGATAAGTCTATAACCTGTTAAATGACAGCCATACGTCAGGCGAGAATATTCCTTCTATATCACAATGGGAGACAATTGTCAATGCAAGTTCGATAAAAGTTGAAGAGGTTCCCTTCTGCAACATATCAAGTTACGATGAAACCTTGTTGCACAACTTTCAAAACAAATTATTGCATCGGATTGTTTGCACAGATTCTTTTTAAATTTAAAATAAGACAGTATATGCTCATATTGTAATTCAGAAAGCGAAACAATTGAGCATTTGTTTTTATTTTGTCCCATTATAACAGCTTTTTGGGCTGAAGTAAAAAATTGGTTGAAAGGAAATATTAATTCAGAAATCAAAATCGCCCAATACAACAAAATATTTGGGTGGGATAAAGACGAAAATTTACTGAATACAGTAGCTTTCCTAGCAAAGAGATATATTTATGTGAACAAATCAAGTTCAAGCAATCGGTTCTCAGTTTAAACATCTTTGTTAATAAATTGGATGAACAATATAATTCAGAACATTTTTCGTCAGTCATGACCAAGAATTTGGAAACGAAAATGTAACGCACATGGCAATCCTTTTTTCAAAAACTAATACAAGTTAAAACTACATTTTACGCACAGTTATACATAAAGCTGAAGAAAACATTGTTGTGACAATAAATATTTATCAAACTGCTGAACTTGTATAGTCTGTATTGTTTGTATTATATAGTATCATTGTAATACCGTCTGGTATAATACGAGTTATCTGATATGACATTGTAATATCATGTTATAAAACAAGAGTTCTCTGGTATGTTGTATTAGGTAACACATAACAGTATAATATGATGTTGTATGTTGTAATATCATTGTAATATTATGTGACGTAACACGAGTTCTCTGGTATGATGTGTTAAGTATCATGTTTGAGGGTAATATGATGTAATGATTTATAGTGTCATTGTAACATTGCACGATGTAAAACGAGTTTCTTGTTATGATGTGTCAGGTATCATATTTCAGTATAATATAGTGTGGTATTTCATACTGCTATTGACATATCATGTCATATAACACTGGTTTCTGGTATGATGTGTTAGGTAACATGTTTCACTATTACACGACCAAGTATTTTATGGTGTCATTACACGAGTTCTACAGTATGATATTTTACGTAACGAGTTATAACTGGTATGATATATTATATCGTGTTTAATTACAATATGTTGTAGTATCTTCTATTACCAATATTATGTTATATAACTCTCTGGTTTGATGTGTTAACTAACATTTTGTTTTTTGATATGAAGTAGTATGTTATATTTCCATTATAATATAATGTGAAAATAACACGATTTCTCTGGTATGATGTATTAAGTAACTTTTTTTCTGTTTAATATGATGTAGTATTCTATGGTAACATTGAAATATCATGTTGTATTTTCAAGTATGATGTGACAGGTAACATGTTTCAGTATAATATGATGTAGCATTTTATAGTGGCATTGTAATATCGTGTTATATAACAACAGTTTTCTGGTATAATGTGTTAGGTAACATGTTTCTGTATTATATGATGTTGATTTTTATAGTGGCATTGTAATATCGTGTTATATAACAACAGTTTTCTGGTATAATGTGTTAGGTATATTTCAGTCTTATATGATGCCTGTAATACAATTTTTCACAACATATAGTAGTTTGTTTAAAAACACATTATGATATACTGATCTACTGTATGATAAGGCCAAAATTGCCGGAGAATGTTGTTTAGTATAATAATATGTCGTTAAACTCGGCCAGGACAAAGACACATGATGCTGTATCAATGTCAAGTACTGAGTAAACCAATAAGATGCATTGTAATAGGTGTGCGAACCAATGGTTTAGAATAGTATAATGTTGTGTTATGTGCATGGGCAAAGTGAGGATAGTGTTACTATTTTATTTTCATTTATCATGTCATTTTTTCTTCAATAAAAAAAAAATAAAAAATCCAATCGAGACTTGCTTTCTGTATATGGTATGTCATTTACATAAGCATTTTTAGCAATAATAGTTGGATAGTCACAAAATCACATGTCTGTAATCCTGGGAATCCAGGCTTTTCATAAATATCTTTTTTTATAAAGAGTCATCACACTGGCACAGGGATGTCGACTAATTCAAGCCGATAAATAATCTCATGTTCTAGATATATTCTCAGAGACAAGTTTCTAGATAGACCTGAATCTCGAGTTATTCTGGGTGACCTTTAGGCGCATCTCGAGAAAATGCAATATATGTACCATGTATATGGTAAAGGTAAATATGTGGCGAATCTGTAACACATACAGAGACCCGAGTTCGAATCCCGGTGGAGGCAAGCAAAATTTCCTTTCTCAACATGTATACACAAATATATGTAAGCTATGGGTGATAATAAGCACAACCTGAGAAATGTATCGTTTAGAGTTAGTATTAAACCCCTGAGTCTACCAAATAAAGATGAGGACTGTTAAGCGTTATCTGATACAGAAGGGAGTTTCGTATTAACCAAGAGGCCCTTAAGATATTTGTTCTTCTAGTACGCTAAAATAGGTTTCTGTGAAAGAGGCTTAATCATTTTAGGTACAAGGTTTTGACATTCCTGTATTAGGAGACTTGCAAACCTGGTGCCAGGCTCATCATATTGTAATACAAAAGGAATAATGTCTACCCTGGAGCCTTTATTGGGTACAAGCTTGAAACCCAATGGATACAACGTCCTGGTAAAAGGCTTTGAAAAGAATATTTCTCTCAAAAGCGACTAATGGGTTCAGCAAGATCTGAAACGGAAATGGATCTAAAATGACTGGGAAAGAATGACATTAAATTATTTTACAACAATATTTACTGATTGCTTAATGAATCCTATATGTATCTAAAGTGTTAGTTTATTTAGTGTATTAACGTATAACGTTAGAATTGCACCAGGAGTCCCTAGTCGCTACTCACCATGTTGTTCAGCTTCTTCCTCTTGCTTTTCCAGTGTGTATATAGAGTTATTGTACATAAGCGCCTATTGAATCAGGCGCTTAATTGAATTAAATGTTTGTAGATTAACACAGCAAAGCATGCACTGGGCCAAAGCGAAACCAAAGAAAACTTCGAAATTTCATAAAAGTTGCAAATTAATACCTCGGGGTATAATTCCCATCGAGACTGGCTTACAGTATAATATGTCGTTTACATAAGCTAATCTTCTTTTCATACAATGTGATTTAACGTCTACGTGGAACCTTTACTGGAAACTGGAAAGTATTTTAGCAAAAGTCCACTTAAAGGTAGACATCAAAACTATATGGAAACTTTATAAACAAATATGCGGTAGTAAGAAAGATTACCGTTAAGATTCAATTGTTGTTAAATCTGGTTGTACAAAAATCTCGTCACATCAAAGTTTTTTGGAGTAAAGTAGGCCTATTTAGAAATCCTACCAGCCCTGTGTTACGTTTTATTGTAGTTTTGGATTCATTTGGAAACCTTGGACAGAGCAGAGAATTTGAATTTGCAGTTGACTTAATCGAGTAAGTAGACAAGGCCTACCAAGACTGAACAACGTTGACCACCATGCGTTCCACTTGGTTCGTAGGGAATGGGGCAGCAATTGACATGCATCGACAAGCATGTATTAACTAGGGCACAATCTCATAGTGCACACGCTCTTCATAAAAATGTGAAGTGTATTTAGTGGATTTATGGTTGAACCTTGTGCTGTAAAACAATAAAACTAAGTGAACGCACATTGTCAAAGAACCAATATCCAAATAAGATACACTTTGCAATCAAGATATATAAGCTGGCATTAATCACAAGTGTGGGTACTTCAGTTTCATTGGTCTAGAAAATGTACTTAGTCAACCTATGTTTTTGCCGTTGCTATATACATTAAAAAAAAAGGTTATGTATGTAAGGTGATCAAATCCCGCTTTAATGAACATCATTATGCTTGTCTTTAATTGACATATGAAGTTCAAACTAGTTGCTTAGCAGAACTTGTGGTATGGTTACTACTGTTAACGTCTACACAATGAATCATAGTTGCAACTGGGAAAAACGAGGATATTCATGACTGACTCAAAGTTTCGATTAATTGATCCTGGTGATGGCTCGATCCAAAAACCGAAACGTTAAGTCGAACATGATTTCCATATCGTTTGTCGGAGTTGTAACTTTGCCTTATTGTGAGCATAGCTTGGTTACCAGACGACGGTCTCATTTTCAGCCATTAAGCCAAGAAAAGGTGACAAGTAAAGTATTTTATCTTAAAAATGATAACAATATTCTTCCTGGTTTATCTGGTTATCTTAAATTATTTTAATGTTGATAGGTACGACAATACCGGTTACTTAAATCCAAAAGCCTCTATTATCAGCAATGACCTTCTTTTCAAGCATTTACCCCCTGGCATGGGGCTCAACGATATCATAAGAGACGGAGGAACATAGCTTTTCAACCAAAACATTGCACTTCAAACTCGACCTTTTCGCTGTGATAAGTTAGTCGCAGCTTAGAAACCAATCATTTGACTTTAAGTGTTTGTACAACGTCAAACAAGGGGTTCTTTTTCTTGCACGGATTTTAAACTTCTGGGTATATTGATAAGCAGCGATTCGGCCTTGATGCTAAGACCGTTTTCAAGCAATGATTACAAATCTCAACAGAATATACTTAAATGGTAAAACAACGAAAATATAAATTATCCTAAATAAAGTAATAACGTTCTTTAACCATTCAAGTATATTCTGTTGAGAACATAATCATTGCTTGAAAACAGTCTTTGCATCTAGGCCGAAACGTCGCGCATCAATATATCGGAGTTTCTGTTATTCTATGTTACAAAGTAAAATGCGGTTAGCTACTGTCAATTCGAATGACTTTGGGAAGGTTTTGAAATTATTCTTATATCATAACATTGTAATTGACTTCTTCTAAGATGATATTTTTCCTTTGCATAGGTCGCATTATAATAACCTTGTAAAGTCCATAACTTAGTACAGATTTTGAACAGATTGTTGGCAAAACAAAAAAAAACAACCCTAATCTCACCATTGGAGAAAGACAGTCTATATGTAAGCTACGTCAAAATCTGGATATCGTTATTAAGCCAGCTGATAAAACACTTGATAATCCTATTTGGCTGGAAAACAGAATGAATTTCAACGAAATGATCCTGTCTTTAGAGGATCAAAACTTCCTCACTACTAGGCAAGGCGATTATGTACTAGCAGGACGGGAATCCAAAAATATACTATTTTACATTCTTCCGATAATCCATAAACCACAGAAGAAATGGCTTCAACCGTCTTTGCACCCAGGTAGACCTATACTATCAGACTGTGGTTCTGAATTTTACCACATTTCAGAACTTATTGATTACCATCTCAAACCAATCGCCAACAGGCACCCAAGTTTTATAAAAAACACCGAGGACTTTCTGAATAAGTTATCTGAAATTCAGGTTCATAAAGACGTCACATTAGTGACCCTTGATGTAGAATCTGTGTACACCAATATCGATATTGAGGCTGGCCTTCAGTCTGTTGAAAACGCATTCCTTAGGTATCCCGATTCACGTCGTCCTTGTACTGAGGTACTGAAACTGTTGGAACTCAGTTTGAAATGTAATGATTTCGAATTCAATGGTCGAATATGCCAGCAAATAAAAGGCTGTGCTATGGGCAAAAGACTCAGTCCCAATTTTGCCTCTATTTGTATGGCAGATTGGGAACATGAAGCCCTTGGAAAGTGTGGTAAACAGCCCCTGTTGTACCTTAGATATTTGGATGATTTGGTAGACTAATGGGTTTACTCCTAACTCATAACTTAGTACAGATTTTGAACAGGTTGTTGTCAATCCAAAAAATCAAACCTAATCTCACCATTAAAGAAAGACAGTCTATCTGTAAGCTTTGTCAAAATCTGGATATCGTTACAGAAGTTGTTTGTGCTACGACAACCTGTTACCTTCAACTGAGTGAAACAGACATGCGACATGGCAATACAGAAGTTGTTTGTGCTACGACAACCTGTTACCTTCAACTGAGTGAAACAGACATGCGACATAGCCGATACAGAAGTTGTTTGTGCTACGACAATATGTTACCTTCAACTTAGTGAAAAGAACATGTGACATAGCCGATACAGAATTTGTTTGTGCTACGACAAACTGTTACCTTCAACTGAGTGAAACAGACATGCGACATGGCCAGTACAGAAGTTGTTTGTGCTACGACAACCTGTTACCTTCAACTGAGTGAAACAGACATGCGACATAGCCGATACAGAAGTTGTTTGTGCTACGACAATCTGTTACCTTCAACTTAGTGAAAAAGATATGTGACAAAGCCGATACAGAATTTGTTTGTGCTACGACAAACTGTTACCTTCAACTGAGTGAAAAAGACATGTGACATGGCCGATACAAAAGTTCTTTGTGCTACGACAATCTGTTATATTCAAGTGAGTGACAACGACATGTGACATAGCCGATACAGAAGTTTTTTGTGCTACGAACACCTGTTATATTCAACTGAATGACAACGACATGTAACATGGCCGGTACAGAAGTTGTTTGTGCTACGACAACCTGTTACCTTCAACTGAGTGAGATAGACATGTGACATAGCCAATACAGAAGTTGCTTGTGCTACGACAACATGTTACCTTCAACTGAGTGAAAAAGACATGTGGCATAGCCGATACAGAAGTTGTTTGTGCTACGACAACCTGTTACCTTCAACTGAGTGAAAAAGAGATGACATGGCCGAAACAGAGGTTGTTTGTGCTACGACAACCTGTTACCCGCACCTGAGGGGAAAAGACATATGACATAGCCCATGCAGAAGTTGTTAGTGTTACGTCAACCTGTTATATTCAACTGAGTGAAACAGACATGCGACATAGCCGATACAGAAGTTGTTTGTGTTACGACAATCTGTTACCTTCAACTTAGTGAAAAAGATGTGTGACATAGCCGATACAGAATTTGTTTGTGCTACGACAAACTGTTATATTCAAATGAGTGGCAACGACAGGTGACATAGCCGATACAGAAGTTTTTGTGCTACGACCACCTGTTATATTCAACTGAATGACAACGACATGTAACATGGCCGATACAGAAGTTGTTTGTGCTACGACAACCTGTTACCTTCAACTGAGTGAAACAGACATGTGACATAGCCAATATAGAAGTTGCTTGTGTTACGACAACCTGTTACCTTCAACTGAGTGAAACAGACATGTGACATAGCCAATCCAGAAGTTGTTTGTTCTACGACAACATGTTACCTTCAACTGAGTGAAAAACACATGTGGCATAGCCGATACAGAAGTTGTTTGTGCTACGACAATCTGTTAACTTCAACTGAGTGAAAAAGACATGTGACATAGCCAATACAGAATGTGTGTGTGCAACGACAACCTGTTACCTTCAACTGAGGGAAAATAGATGACATGGCCGAAACAGAGGTTGTTTGTGCTACGACAACCTGTTACCTTCACCTGAGGGAAAAGGACATGTGACATAGCCAATACAAAAGTTGTTTGTGCTACGATAACCTGTTACCTTCACCTGAGGGGAAAAGACATATGACCTAGCCGATGCAGAAGTTGTTAGTGTTACGTCAACCTGTTATATTCAACTGAGTGACAACGACATGTGACATGGTCGATACAAAAGCGGTTTGTGCTACGACAACCTGTAACATTCAACTTAGTGAAAAAGACATTTGACATGGCCGATACAGAAGTTGTTTGTGCTACAACAACCTGCAACCTTCAACTTAGTGCAAGAAAACATGTGACATAGCCGATGCAGAAGTTGTTAGTGCTACGCCAACCTGTTATATTCAACTGAGTGACAACGACATGTGACATGATCAATACAAAGTGGTTTGTGCTACGACCACCTGT